>JAXIVD010000319.1:2500-45000 GCA_036785275.1 Cancer borealis | reverse complement strand
AACAAATTAAACTCGTATTGCGAGGTTCTACTGTATATATATATATATATATATATATATATATATATATATATATATATATATATATATATATATATATATATATATATATATATATATATAAAGTGCTCCCTCCAATTTTGCGACCATCTCTGCAAGCCCAGGTATAGTAAAATTGAAACTAATTTTCTTATGGATAGTGATAATGTTTGTGTTTTTCTGTATTTTTCTTTATTGTAGGATGCACAGTGTTTTCTCTAAATTTGCAGGAAATTGGTTGACACTGCAGGCCGCAAAATTCAATTTTGCAAAATTGGAATCATTAAACTAATGGGGAAAATTGAATATGGTCGACATCCTCAGTGACGGCCCAATTTTTCGTGATTTTGGTCATACTTTTGGGTTTGTTTGTAAACAAATACATGTAATTATACATCCTACAATAAAGAAAAACATCTCCTGATCCAAAGGTTGGACCAAAGATGTAGCGTTATGGGGAAGGAAGACTACGTTTATGTTGGGGTGGATATCACAGACACACAGGATGGCAGGGTGCATTGTCCATAAGTAGAAGGGCCTTGAATGGGATCCCTAGTTGATGGCACTTCAGGCACTATTCAAAATGATTTAGTAGCCACTCCTTCATTATAATAGAAGTCATCCAACCGTTACTGGATTTCTTACAATAGACTCATCCACCTCAAACTCTCTGGCAATATCATAATTTCTTTCACCTTCTTTTTTCATCTTAATTATTTTAATCATCTGGTCTATAGCTTAGCTTCTTGTTCTTCTTGGCTGAGGGTGCCATGTTGTACACTATTAAATACTAATAAACGGTATCACACCCCAAATTAGCAGAAAAGAATCCAATATTGCGAGACCATTACACATTCACGCACGGAAAAAAATAAGCAAATGGCACGGAAGAATACAGGCCTCAGAACGGCCCGACATTACGTGCAAAACTAGTGCGGAAATCCCCACTTTGTCCACTTTGTACCGGCAAAATTTGAGTTACCGAATTTGATAGCATATAAGATGCATGGGCATATATGACGCACTCCCAATTCAACAGAACATATTCAGGAAAAAAAAGATTTTAGTTTCTGATCCGTCAGAGACTCAGGAACAATGTACTAAGATATTTTGAAGTTGTAGATTAAGTAATTAAGACAGTGAAGTCAATACATTCGTGTATATGATGAAGTAAGACAATTTAATATCGCCGTCTCGGTAATCAGGAATTGGTCTTACAACAGATGGTCAAGAAACGCCCTAAAACCCAACTATTGATAATACAACACTTACTGTACCTAACTGTCTATATACAGACAGAGGCAATATAAAGTAACAGACTTGATAGGTAAACACTTTTATTATATCTGACATGTAAGTAATAACCTCGGGAGAGGACACTAATGTTATCTCCATATTATTTCTCAACTACTTTGATTTCCAATTTTTACACAATGCAGTCTCCCAAACATGTACGTACATAGTTTTTTACATACTTGTATTCATTGATGTATATGGGTTTACGTCTTGAATGTTTGTTTATAATCTAAGATCTAATCTATTGTATTTTACAGGTCAATAAATTTCCTTGGTTTTCTATCATGTTTACCTAAAAAGACATTATTTTTTAAGTAAATTACAACAATAATTTAATATGAATACTCAGATGGTTTGGACACCTGAAAAGACTGGGTGAGTTGCCAAGGATATACAATACTGGGATCACCTTCTGGGTAACGTAATCCTACTATTGCCACTTAGAAAACAATATGAAAACATAAAGCTCATAAACAAATACAACTATTATTGTTAATTGAAAAGTTAGAATCAAGAACAGATAAATTTTTATTTAGGTTAGGTTAGGTTATTTTCTTAAGCAATATACTGTCGAGCAATTGATAGTTCGAGAAATTATTTCTTGAGCAATTTACTGTCGAGCAATTGATTTCGAGAAATTTACCTAGATTCAGGCTATAATATGGCATTCAAGAAAAAATACTAAAGTAAAATGCCTAACTTTTGGGTAATGAAATACAAAAAGCTTATATAACCGAACCTAACCGAGCCAAACCGTACCTAGCCAAACCTAATCTAACCATAACGTAACGTAACCTAACCGGTATTAATTTACATCTTCATCAGAATGCTCTAGAGAATTCAGGGTTGTACTTTTGCATTATCTGTTGCATTTTGATAAGGTTTTCTTAATCCAAATTCCGTCGCAAATTCTTAGTTGTGAGATATTCAATGTTTTCTGTGAGATCTCTTCGAAAAGTAAAGTTTAGTTTCATTTTAACAAGGTTCTGATATTTGTCAATGTAGGTTAGGGTTTTGGTTAATTTAGGTTATGTTATGTTAGGTTCAGGTAAAGATTCGTAAGACGACTCAGTCTATTTTTTGACAAAGCAAATTTTTTCTGATAGATTTTGATGTGTTTTGAATTAATCTAATGTTTCTTTGTTATGCCAGGCAATTTATTTTCCTCAAGGTAAAAATTGCCACAAAAAAGTCAGATTAATTCAAAACCATCAAAATCAATAGGAGAAAAATTTCTTTCAGTAAACCGAAGCAAACCTAATTAAAACTAATCTAACCTAAGCAAACCTAAGTAAGACTAACCTAACTAAATCTAACCTTCTTTTACCAAACCAGGTAGAGATTCGTAAGATGACCCACTCGATATCTCATTATCTTTATAATGCACTGCAAATTCAACCTCAGATACTTGTTCAGATAGGTTAGGTTAGGTTTGATTATGTTTGCTTAGGTTAGGTTGGGTTTAATTAGGTTTGCTTAGGTTTACTTAAAATAATTTTTTTCTTATTGATTTTGATGGTTTTTAATTAATTTCACTTATTGTGGCAATTTTTACCTTGGGGGAAAAAATGTATTGCATGACAAACAAACATCAGATTTATTCAAAACACAAAAATCTATCAGGAAAAAATTGCTTTGTCCAAAAAACAGAATGGGTCGTCTTCCAAAACTTTATCTAGATCAATTTAGAAACTATCAAATGTTCTCTATGACCAAGAGTAGGAAGTTTGACGAATTGCAGACATTTTTTTTCGTATACAGACTCCATAATGAAGATGTAAAGTTATAGCCCATAACCTAACATAACATAACCGCCTGAAACCTTTACAGACGTGTTGAGTACACTAGATGTATAGTATGTACGACTTCATATTTATATCGATATCGTCGAAGCAGTAGTTATGCAGAAATACCAAACTATTTACTGACAATCATTATATTTTGTCTTCCCCCAAGAAACCAGCTTTCTCACAGGTCCCCAGAATTGTTGGGGGTTAATAAGGATGTCTTATTAGATATGCATTTGCGACGAAAATCAATGTCAAAATCGTTCGAAAGGGATAAATTTTTATACAAAAAAGTGTGTCATTTACATCCAAGGACATTGGGAGGAGCTAGAAATTTACCAGCCCCACAATCATCTACGCTATATCACTACGCTCACATGAGTTTACGGCTTCTTTTATCTCATCACATCTTCTTGCCACCTAAATACTGCATTTACTGCGGCTATAATTGCTCCAGACTCTAATATATGTTCATCAGCAAGTTTTTTTCTATGGCGATAAGGGTGCCCACGAAAAGGGTGGTTGGTTCAATCAGCTGATTATCTCAACACTGAAAAAAATAAATAAAACATAGCGACGTCGCTAGTGTCCAATAACGTTCAGCGGGCAAAATCTGCACCCCCCTCAACCTCGCTGAACATGCCTCAGATCAAGATCAAGACCCCCCCACCAAACACAGTGGACTCACCCAGTCTTGCCTCAGTCAGTCCCGCACACGTGCTCGCTCGCTCTCTCTCTCTCTCTCTCTCTCTCTCTCTCTCTCTCTCTCTCTCTCTCTCTCTCGTTGTTGTTGTTGTGTGTAGTCGTGCTGCTCTCGTGCTCACCGTGTCCTCCATGCGTTCTGCTCCATCTACTGCTGGGTTAAGTCAGAAGAGGAGGAAAGTGTTGACCCTAGCGGAGAAGATGGATGTGATTGGCATGGTTGATAATGGCCAAGGATGGACAGCAACTGGCAAGAAGTGTGGGCTGCAGGAAGCCACGGTCTGCACAATATACAAGACATCAAGCATGCATGGGATGAAGTTAAGACAAAAAATAGTAAAAAAAAATTATAAACCCCCCAAAAGTGAGGGTCTGGGAACGTAACCTATTTTTTCCTATTGAACCTGTTATTCGCCCAACACGAAATTTGTCGTGCATGATAGGCTCAGGAACGTAACAGTCGTGTTCAGCGAGGGCTCAGTATATATATATATATATATATATATATATATATATATATATATATATATATATATATATATATATATATATATATATATGTATGTATATACAGGAAGTCTTCACTATATGATAGTTCGGTTTACGTTAAATTCGCAAATATGATACTAGCCAATTAGTATCTTTTTTTCGATTTACGATACTTGATTCGCAGTTAAAAAAAGGCGCTAAAATCGGCGTGGCGAGTTGGGTGTGACCAAATCGGCGTGGTGGCGTATGCAGTGCCATCACGACGCTACGCTACATGCAGCCAACTCCGATAACTAGTCATTCCCGCGCCACCATTAAAACCTTGTGCTCGTGATTTACTTCTATTAAACGATGAATTGCGTAATGATTGCATAATTATATTCTTTTCTTTATTTTCTTTATTCAATTTGTTTATTTTCACACTAAGGTAAATGGTTTCAGTATAAGATATTTCAGTTTACGTTAGGGTTTCAAGGAACACAGCTATCGTAAAACGAGGCCTTCCTATATATACATATATATATATATATATATATATATATATATATATATATATATATATATATATATATATATATATATATATATATATATACCGGACTATAAGACGAGATTTTTTGCAAAGTTTAAGGCTTCTAAATCTAAGGGTCGTCTTATACACCGAGAAAAATACACAAACCTATAATTCCGTGATGAATATTCAGCGCCACTGTACCTTGGAATTCATTCCGCCTGCACACACGTGTATGCATAATATATATATACGAGGTCCATCCAAAAAGTATCCGACCTATGCCCATAAAAGAAAAAATAGTTTACCATTCAGTTATTCCTTTTTGTGGCAGTTGATGGCACCATTCCTACGCATGCGTAGAAGTTTTTACAGCTGTACTGCGCGCCAGCTCCCGCCTGTGAAGGCTAGAGAGCAGACATCCAGCACATGCTCGTCGGAGTTTCGCCCTTACGCAACATGTCGGAGCGCTTCGAGCAGCGGTACTGCATTAAGTTCTGCCAGAAGCTTGGTGATACGCAGGCGGAAACTATCCAGAAGATTCAGCAAGCTTTTGGCGATGAAGTTATGGGAATAACACAGATAAAAGAGTGGTATAACCACTTCAAGCAAGGACATCAGTAAAGAGCAAGCCATGGTCTGGCAAGCCATCCACGAGCAGAAACGAAGAATTCATTGCGAAGGTTCGTCGAATAGTGATGGAAGAACGTCGTATAACCATCAACGAGATTGCTGGAGAAGTAGGAATAAGCACTGGATCAGCTCATACAATTTTAACAGAAGATCTGGCCATGAGACGAGTGTCGGCGAAATTTGTTCCCAAGTTGCTGGTGGAACAGCAGAAATAACTCCGTCTGGAAATTGCACAAGACCTGCTTTTGACTGTGCTAACAGTAACTCTGACTTTATAAAGACCATCATCACTGGTGATGAGACATGGGTGTATGGATACGACCCCGAAACAAAATTTCAATCATCACAATGGAAGCATCACACATCACCCAAGACCCAAAAAAGCACGAAAGGTTCGCAGCAATGTCAAAGTAATGTTGACATGTTTTTTTTACTCCAGTGGTATTGTGCATCATGAATATGCACCAGCAGGACAAACAATTATTAAAGAGTACTATCTGGAGGTTATGAGACAACTTCGTGATACTGTGCGACGAAAACGACCGGAAATGTGGGCTGCGCGAAATTGGCAGCTTCATCATGACAATGCGCCCGCTCATTCTGCCCACCTGATCCAAGCTTACCTGGCTAAAAACAACACCACTTGTTCGCCACCCTCCCTACTCTCCAGACATGACACCTTGTGACTTCTGGCTGTTCCCTAGACTGAAAAAAACCCTAAAATGAAATCGCTTTGAGTGGAGAGAGGAAATTATGAGAAAAGCGACGGCAGAGCTCTACAAAATTCCAGTTACGGCATTCCAGAGATGTTACCAGCAGTGGCAGCACCGCTGGGAGAAGTGTGTGAGCTCCCAAGGGGAGTACTTTGAAGGTGATTAAAAAAAATTTGTGAAATGTACCACAATTGTTTTCTCTATGGACTAAGGTCGGATACTTTTTGGATGGACCTCGTATATATATATATATATATATATATATATATATATATATATATATATATATATATATATATATATATATATATATATATATATACATATATATATATATATATATATATATATATATATATATATATATATATATATATATATATATATATATATATATATATATATATGTACCGAGGGTCAGTGTTACCACCACTGTACCGTAGGTAAATGTTACTTTCTATTAACACCGCTGTCATCACTGTACCGTTTCGGTATAGACACTATCTTCTCATCTACTTTCTATGCTGCCACCACGACACCACTTGGGCATCGACACTGTCTTCACTAATATGTCTATCACTATTACTACTATTAGGGCCTTTCCCTGGGACCGATGAGAGAGAAAAGAAAAGAATCAAATGGATAAATGAACAGACTTTAATTAATAATAAAATAAATGTACTTGCGATATCCGTGGTGGTGTTCTTACAAACAACTTATCCTACCACACACGACACTTTACACTGCACAAACATAAACAAACATATAGATACAAATGAAAATATTACTAGCTAAAATCCTACCTACGTTACGTGAGGGGAACCGATGGAAACTAGCCAAAACACACTCACGGCAATAATGTTTGCGTATCACCGTCCTTGTCCTGTCGTCCACAGCTTACAGGCCAGATTACCCAGGCAGTCTTTGGCACTCCGTCAGAAGCCTGACGGTAGAAGACAGTCGATTGCTGATCCTCCTCGAGAGCTATAGCCGGGAGGACAGTATTACATTAGTCATTAATATTAACACGATGGCTTTTCTCAAGTGTTTGGCAAGTTCCTAGGACCACAAGTTTCTTACCTGACTGGAGCGGAGTCACGGAACACAGTTTCTTACCTGACTGGAGTGGAGTCACGGAACACTAGTGACTGACCTCCCGTTCAGTCCGGTATATATACCACTCACTTTCGGTGACGTCACGAGTTTTCCCATCATCTCTCATATCTAGTTGTCCCTACTCTAACGATAACAAGGTGTTTAACTGTTGAACGAGTGTTAAGAATACGAGGATTTAACCTGTGATTCCGTAAAGGAATCATCGTAATGATAGTTGACTCGGTACATATATATATATATATATATATATATATATATACATATATATATATATATATATATATATATATATATATATATATATATATATATATATATATATATATATATATATATATACACACCTACACACACATACACAGGCGTGCGGGCCCACCCTAACTCTATGGGTGTTGAATGTTTACTGAAAACGTCACGTGCGAGCCACAACACTGGGGTGGCAGGCGACACTGGTGATGAAGCTGCAGATGACAACCCAGATGATGCAGAATTTGACCCGCATGGTGATGCCCTTGAACATGTATCTCAAGATATATTTGACATGCTTACTGTATCAGATGAAGATGATTTTGAAGGTTTTTAATTAAATATCTATGTTTCGAATGTTTGAGGCAATTGTTGAAACAAGGTGTTAGAGAGCACCCGGCATGGCGGTGCTGATGTTTATGATAGTGTTTCTTTATGTTTTGAAAAATTCAGACCATTCTTTAGTAAAAGTAATATATGTACAATATGTAGTTTTTTAATTCCTTTAACTAGTTACATCTTGAGCAACTAGTGTTGGAAGTAATTGTTGGAGTAATAAATTAAGGATGGGTGAACAGTGAACCTTACCATGAAAAAGGGGGTCGTCTAATATAGCGATAATAGCTCAAAACCAAATTTTTTTCCTCGAAAATTGGGGGTCGTCTTATATAACCAGTCACCTTATAGTCCGGTATATACGGTATATATATATATATATATATATATATATATATATATATATATATATATATATATATATATATAAATATATATATATATATACATATATATATATATATATATATATATATATATATATATATATATATATATATATATATATATAATATATATACTCATCCCTCGGTTTAACGGACTAAAAGGGGGGAGCATCGGTCCAATAATGCCGATTGTCCGTTAGTACCGATAATCGGAATCTACAGTATGAATACCAAGGTTACAGCTAATATTAACAATTATGTTACGAAAGACAGAGTAATAAATACAGTACTATACTTTTACTCAAGTACACTATCCAATCTAACAGTTTAAAATACCTGTACACTGTAAATATACACTATAATATAGTAAATCAACAATTTTAATTGAAAATCAGACTTACCATGGATGGTGAAGAGGTAGTTTTGATATGCCGTGATTGTATAGTGGTGCCTCAGAAATTTATTCTTTATTCTGAATCACTGGAGCTTTGCAGCTCCAATGATGTACTACTGATTGTAGGCTGTACTGGTGGTATAGATGTATCAGTAGTACGCGAAGAATGTGAGGTAGAGGTTGGTGAATTGTTTGGTGACGGTGACAGTGAGGGTGGTGAATCAGCTGATCGCCGATAGTGATGGGAATTCCGGCTCTTTTCAGAGAGCCGATTCTTTCGTTTTCGTTGACTCAATAGTGGTAATAAGTGAACTGGCAAGGTATGCATGTGATCTTTCAATGCACAAGGGCAAGCTGATTTGCCAACAACCACCAACTTATGACGATGCATACCATCAGCGCTAGCACAACAAAGTGCCGAAATCCTTTCCTTAATCATTTTCTTCCTTCTTATTACTTGTTCATCCTTACTTGCCTGAGTATTATTAGGCAGAGAGCGCCAAAATATGCCAGTTTCATCGGTGTTGTATACTTGGGACATAAGAAGACCTTCTTTCTTAATTAGCTCATTAAGCTGAACCCGATAAACCTCAGCGCCTGCCGTATCTGTATCGGCAGCCTCACCCCTCAGTTGCGTATCGCGCAGTCCGTGCCGATTACGGAAACGCCACAACCAACCCTCACTAACACTGCACTCAATACCTAAGTGCTTACTGAGTTGTTCACATGCATTTCGTATGATTTCAGAAGTTACTTTAGTACCAAAAGCCTTTTGCTGCACATACCACTTATACACAGCTTCATCTAACTCCTTCTGATTACCATTCTTCATATGCTTGCGTGCTGCTACAGAACCAGACTTGCTTGAATATCCATCAACAGAATACTTCACAGCATATTCGGTAAGTTTAGATTTTGCCTTACGAATATCTGAAACTGTTTGTATTTTTATACCATATTCCTCACACACCCGATTCACAGACGCACCACTTTCCAACGTTTTGATCAGCTCAACCGTCTGTGCTACAGTTAAATTCACCCTTTTACCCTTTCCTACTTTTCCTCCAGATGACATGGTTGTAGTAAATTATGATAATTTGGGCACAACAAGGTCAAAAGCATGGAACAATGAGCTACACGTGTTGTTGTACTGCTGGATGTAAACAAACTGACCGCCTCTCAATTTGCAGTCAGCAGAGGTCGTGTCCGGTGTTCCCGCATCTCTATCCGTACCGCGGGACTTTCAAGTTGTCTGTTGCTTCCGAAATCCGTTAAAGCGAGGTCCGTTAAACCGAGGTATGAGTGTGTATATATATATATATATATATATATATATATATATATATATATATATATATATATATATATATATATATGTATATATATACAGTGGAACCTTGACTTACGAGTTTAATTCGTTCCGTGACCGAGCTCATAACTCAATTTGCTCGTATATCAAATAAATTTTCCCCATTGAAATTAATAGAAATGCCATTAATCCGTTCCAGCCCCCAAAATACCACCCAATTTTTTGTTACGTGTTTTTAAATAAGAAAAATGTATTTATAAATAACAAATATTGTATGAAAACATAATAAAAGATAATGTAAAGCAAATCAGCATGAATGGCTCGTGCCTTCTCGCAGGTGATACCCTCCGTCACGGTATCTCCCGCAAGCTCCTTCTCTCTCACCCACATCAATAGCATATTCTCCATCTTTTCATGGACAGAGGTCCGGAGCTTAGAAATTATTTTAACGCCCTTGGCTGGTGTTATAGCCTTTATCGACTCCTGCTTCAATATGGTACATATCGTAGAAGTACTGCGCTCGTATTGCCTCGCCAAGTCGATTACTGGCACACCTTGCTCATGTTTTTCTATGATTTCACGCTTTATTTCGATAGACATCATCCTTTTCTTCTTTGCACCGCTGTCCTTTCCTCTCACTTTCTTAGCACCCATGGTTACAAACAAGAAATTTGGTAAAATAAATGCACAAAAGCACAGAACGCAAGCACAACAGAGATCCTTACGCGGCGAGGTAAACACAAGCAGAGAACGAATTTTGCACGGAAGAGCTGGGCGGGCGTATGGCTGCATTTACTAAGACAATACTGCACGCTCCGTATTGCTCGGTGACAAGATTAGAGGTTTGTAATATTTTGTTTAATTATAATAAATAAGCATTTCATGGTAACAAACTATAATATTTTATATGTTGGCACTAAGCTCCTGTAAGTTTGCTACTGTAGCGTGCAGTATTGTCTAGTGAACGCAGTCCTGAACATGACTCGTACCTCAAATTTTGGCTCGCAATTCAAAGCAAAAAATCGACCGAGTGACAGCTCGTGTCTCAAAAAACTCATATGTTGGGGCACTCGTAAGTCAAGGTTCCACTGTATATATATATATATATATATATATATATATATATATATATATATATATATATATATATAAATATATATGTATGTATATATACATATATATATATATATATATATATATATATATATATATATATATATATATATATATGTATATATATATACACTGGTACTTTGACTTACGAGTGCCCCAACATATGAGTTTTTTGAGACACGAGCCGTCACTCGGTCGATTTTTTGCTTTGAATTGCGAGCCAAAATTTGAGGTACGAGTCAGCGTCAGGGCTGCGTTCACTAGACAATACTGCACGCTACAGTAGCAACCCTACAGGAGCTTAGTGCCAACATATAAAATTTTTTAGTTTGTTACCATGAAATGCTTATTTATTATAATTAAATGAAATATTATAAACCTCTAATCTTGTCACCGAGCAATACGGAGCGTGCAGTATTGTCTTAGTGAACGCAGCCATACGCCCGCCCAGCTTTCCCGTGCAAAATTCATTCTCTGCTTGTGTTTACCTCGCCGCGTAAGGATCTCTGTTGTGCTCGCATTCTGTGCTTTTGTGCATTTATTTTACCAAATTTCTTGTTTGTAACCATGGGTGCTAAGAAAGTTAAAGGAAAGGACAGCGGTGCAAAGAAGAAAAGGATGATGTCTATCGAAATAAAGCGTGAAATCATAGAAAAACACAAGCAAGGTGTGCGAGTAATCGACTTGGCGAGGCAATACGAGCGCAGTACTTCTACGATATGTACCATATTGAAGCAGGAGGAGTCGATAAAGGCTATAACACCAGCCAAGGGCGTTAAAATAATTTCTAAGCTCCGGACCTCTGTCCATGAAAAGATGGATGAATCTGCTATTGATGTGGGTGAGGGAGAAGGAGCTTGCGGGAGATACCGTGACGGAGGGTATCACCTGGGAGAAAGCACAAGCCATTTATGCTGATTTACTTTACATTCTCTTTTATTATGTTTTTATGCAATATTTGTTATTTATAAATACATTTTTCTTATTTAAAAACACGTAACAAAAAATTGGGTGGTATTTTGGGGGCTGGAACGGATTAATGGCATTTCAATTAATTTCAATGGGGAAAATTGATTTGATATACGAGCAAATTGAGTTATGAGCTCGGTCATGGAACGAATTAAACTCGTAAGTCAAGGTTCCACTGTATATATATATATATATATATATATATATATATATATATATATATATATATATATATATATATATATATATATATATATATATATATATATATATATATATATATATGTAACACTGTTATTCGTTGAAATTTATCGTATCTCCATGGGATAGTAGGTTGAGGTGGTTTGAGGGGCAAATACCAGCAAACTGGATTGACAGAGTGGATGAGTACTGTAGGAGATGACAGAGAAGACTTTGATCATGTATTGATGGAATAAAGGAACAGCAAAAGATGGAGCTTATTTTGCTGTTGCCATTCTTTTGAGGGAAGACCACAAAGGGGTATGAGGCATTAGAAATATAGATAAAATGATAGATAAATACGTTTATCTATATACATAGCTTCCCTCCCAATCAAAAAGGGATTGCCAAGACAAAGCATCTAGGGTTCAGGGAGACTTTATTTTCCCCTTCTCCTCTGTGCCCTGTCTTTTCATACAAGAGTGTACTGAGGAGGACTTCCCTTTGTTCCATACCTTTAGGTCGCCTTTTATGATCAGCAAGGAATACAGCAATAGTGTTTACTTTGTCATCTAAGTTAAATTATACTATCAATGTACTCACATTGATTTCAAGGAAAATACTGTAAATAAAGATGAAAAACTATTTTCTCCCTAATGTGTCTCACCTGTAATCGGCAATGACTACAAAGGTCTTGGCAGCAGAAGCAACAATCTTCTCCTGTAGCTGACATCCCCCACCTCCCTTAATAAGTGTTAGCTGCTTGTCTGCCTCATCTGCTCCATCAATGGCTACATCCAGCTGTGAAAAGACAATTTGTGACTTCAGGTGAGGCATCAATGACTACACAAGTGAAATAAATTTTCTGAGCTGAGATTGCTCTTGTACAATAAATTCATGTCAGTGTAATCATACACAAAGTGTAATCAATTTGTGTGATCTAGCATAACTGCTTTCTTTGAGTTGGGGCTCTGAGTGTGCTCACCATTGTCACCATAGTTGATCTATCAATTCTGCTTGTTGGTTTCGTTGCTCGTTATTGCAACGTTTTCGTGTTCCGTTAATCAACTTATTATTTGGTCACGGAGTTACAGAACACTAACTTCTAAAATGATTGTCATTAAAAATCTTTCCGTTTTCTATAATTTTAATTAACAAATAATCTTCCCTTGCATCTTTTGTCATATAATAACATCATCCTATCTTCTTGCTTTGACACATACATAATCAAGCACATAAGTAATTCTTCTAATTTCTTTCCTTGCTCCTGTTGTATAGTAACATCATCCTTCCTCCTTGCTTTGACACAAACATAATCAAGCACATAAGTAGTTCTTCTAGGAGCTTATAAAAATATTCATAATCATGGAGCAACACATAATAAAAATAATCACGGAACAATAAATTTTAAAGTAATCACGGAGCAATACATTATAAAGTAATCACAGAGCAATACATTTTAAATCACAAATCCTACATAAAATCAAATCCTAACACTAACATCCTACGGGTGCTTTAAGACTGCATTAGAAGAGAGCTTCCACTTACCCCAATATCCCAGCCTCATTGAGAGCTGAGTTGGGTGAACCTCCTCCTAGTAAGTCAGCGTGAATCTGCCTTCTAATACAGCCTTTCTTATTTTCAAAATCTTGACAGTTACTTATTCTCTCCAGTCACAGCGTCTGTGAGTTCCTAACTTTCAAAACTTAAGGCTATGTCTCTATATAATTTCACAAAGTTATGTCTCTTTTCAATTTCATAAAGTTTAGTTCTACAACGGCTGGCACCCAACGAATTTTTCCGTGTGCCTTCTTCCAACTGTCTTCGGTCGGCACTCACGCTTTCTCCTCCTCCCTTTTACAACCTCTAGGAAGTAAACACTGTATCTGGTTATGGTCAAAAGGTCTGCCTTGGCACTCTCTGTTTTCCACTGTACAACACAGCTCTGTGTGTCGACTCACGACATACCCCCACCTCTAAAATGCACGTCCTCGTGCACCATAATAATGATGTGGACACGCCGCTTAAGTTGACAGTGCAGGATCCGGCACCAATTCATGAGACTCTTGGGTGTCGTCCGGTTGCTTGGATAATCGAGAAGCGTGCCAGCAATCACGCGCCCATTTCAGTCCAACAGTTAGTAACACGAGTAGAGTAATCAACACCGTGATACCCATTCTCGTCCACTCCGGAAGTCCCGCGGCAGTGTCCTGTTGCTTCAATATTGGCTGCAGCTGGTCAATGTAGTCGTTTAGGGGTATAGGTTCCAATCTATTACTGCTGGGTAGGGTGACATTAGTAACATTCATGATAAATTCATGTTCCCATGTTGTAAAGGGGAGAGGCAGTGAGAAAGGGTATGGCTTGCTATCTACTGGTTGCATAAATCCATCCTTGCAAATATTTGATAAAATAGGTGGAACTCCTAAACAATTTGTGTTTTACACAGTTAGAGACAGATTGTTTTTCAAGAAACAATGCTAATTTACAAAAATCAGTATTTCTGTAATAACTGGTCCCATTGGTGGACAAATCAATAAATCACCATATTTCCTACATACATTAAAATCATCCATCAAAAAATAATGAGTTCTTGACTTACTAATAACCAAATAATGCTTTGATATATAATGTAACATGAAAGCATCAGTATGTGGAAATAGGATATGGTAAATAATCCATTTTAAGATATCAAGTGTCTATGGGATCACCTCTGAGGGGAATAAGTAAGTAGAAACTCAATCCATCTAATGCAGTCATATATACAATACGAATAGCAGCTCTATGTAAACCTAAAAATTCTGGTTCAGGAGGGAACAATAAACCAATAATCTTAACAGAAATATCATCCAATAATTTCAATAACATAGTGTTAGTTACAATGTGAGGAGAAACATGGTTTTCCAACATGGTCTGTAAACCAATTCTTAAATTTATATGATCCTCAGAGATAACACATAGCTAATTGTACATGTAGAAAAGTTTCTAATATAAGTACTTCTTGATTTGATTCAGTTATTGTATTATTTAATTTATTAAATATTTTTCAGTCATACTCGTAGTCGTTTCCAGCTTATCTAATGCTTGGTGTACATTTTGTTAAATCACCTAGAGTAACATTCAAATAAGAGTGTACATTGTGGACTCTTCTTTCTTCTTCCGTAAATTGATTAAGAGATTGCAATTTCTCGTTAATGTGATTTATTTGGTCTTGTGTTGCTGTACCAAAGTGAGCATTTGCAATTGATCCAATAATATTTACAATATCTCTTGTATGTCTATTTCTCTTGGAATCATTTAAGTTATAACCTAAAATATGGATCAAGTAATCAATCACAGCCAAATGTAACTGCTTAAACTTTGAATCAAATTCAAAACACGTCACATAATTAAATAACTTGTAAAATTATTATCTTTTGCACTATCAAAATTGCGACTAATATTGATTGTAAGGTTTTCAGCTCTTTTAATGGGTTCAGTGATATCATCAATACTTATTTTAAAAGAAATATAATAATAAATTACTAATATACATTTTTATGTATATTCTATAAGTTCTTTATCCTCTTCAATTGAATTTTCTAATGCACTCCCCATTGAATTATTTACTGCATTATCCACTGAATTATCATCTGTATCCTTAGAAAAAACGGAAATAGATCTACGGGTTGAAGGCTTATTCTTGTCTCTCTTGTTTCTCCATTGTCATGTACTGGATATACTCTCTTCACATTAAGATTTAAATGTGGTGTAATATTATCTTCATATATAACACGTACTCTATCTGTATGCAATGTCTTTATATCACCGGATCTAATATTTCTTCCTTTTATTACTACATCACTCACTTCTTCTAACACTCTGAATGGACCATTGTAGGCTGGTTTTAGTTTTGACGGTAACCCTTTTCTTGGCACTTGTCCTACATATATTCTGTTTCCTATTTCAATTATTATTATCTTTGCTCTCATATTTTTTTTTTGTAACATTCTTAAGCTTCCTCTAAATATAGTTTGCTTCTTGCATAAACTCTATTAGCTTTATTTGCCATTTCCTGTTTATAATCATCAATATTATACCATGTTTTCTCTTCTTCCATAATTTAAAAAGGGAAACAAGGGTCCCTAAGATACATTAAGAAAAATGGACTGTCTCGGAGGCTTCTATGAAATGCCGTGTTATAGGCAAAAATAGCTATAGGGAACATTGTATTTCAAATACTAACATTATCCTGCACTAAAGTGCACAATATCTTCAATACAGTACCATCTCTCTATTATGCCATTTGTTTGTGGATGGTATGGAGTGGTTGTTATGTTTCATTTGCAACAACTTAGTTACTCCTTTTCATATTTCATTAACAAATTCTTTACTTTGGTCTGTAACCAAGGTCTTAGGTACTCCTTGCTTACATACCACTGACTCAAAAAATACTTGAGTTACTTCCACAACTGTCCGTTTTAATTGGTTCAGCAATCAAATATCCTGTAAGCACATCAATCAATATTAAACAATATTTATATATTTTTTATGAATTTCCTATGGGCCCAAATAAATTCATGTGTACACATTCAAAAGGCATTAGTGTATCCGGATAACTTCTGGTGCTGGAGCGTCCCCCAGGTCGCTTAAAGCGATTATATAGACATGCTTTGCAATAATTCTCAACATCCTTTTTCATAGTATGAAAACTTTTGACATCTTGCTAATGTAACTTGCACATCCCCATGCACTGCAGGTAGCATAGAATGTGCCAGTTTCAAAGCTTGATGTTTATAAGAATTAGGCATTACAATCTGTCTAGTCATTTCACCATAATTATTTTTACTCGATCTATATAAAATATTATTATCCACAATCATTTCTTCTAAATTCAATTTTCCAACTTCCTTTTTGTGCTTACTTAACTTTCTTAATTGTGTCGACATCATAACCTTCCTTTAATCATTGTTTCAATTATCCATAATACTCATCTTCATCTTGAAAGCTCATAATAATTGTTACAATAATCTATAATACTCATCTTCATCTTGTAATCTCACAATAATTTTTCTAGATCCTATTCGAGATACATATCTGCTTTTTCTTCTGTTACTACACATATATTTTCATCTTCCAATAACTCATTATAATCATCATTACCTTCTAGGCTATCCTTGTGATGCCTTAATCTTGAGTAAGTCAGCTATCTTATTTTCCTTACCGGGGATATATTCCACTTTAATATAAAATTCAGCTACTAATAATTGCCATCTAGCAATTTTACTGTTCGCTTTAGAGGTATATAATAACCATACCAAGGGTCGGTGATCAGTGTGAACCAATATAAGAAATCTAAGACATAATGTCCTGTTTATTTTCAGACCATACACAAATGCTAGTGCTTCTTTTTTCAAAAGTACTATAAATAATCTCAGCCTTATTTAATTTTCTGCCAAAACGTAAGTGGTCTCAGATTATCATATTCATCCCTTTGTCGTAGAACACCATCAATTGAAATACTAGAAGCATCCGTGGTAAGATAACAAAAGCAGGAAAAAATTGTGTTATTTGCACTGACAATACTCTTTTGAGTTTAACAAATGCTTCTTCAGCTTCATTATTCCATTCTATGTAATTTTTTTTCATTCTTGTGACCTTCTGTAAGTTTATTTAAGAGAGCTGCCATCCCAGCATAACCTTGTATGAATTTTCTATAGTTGTTAATCACCCCCAAAATTACTAATTCTTTACTGTAATTGTAAGATTAAAAGAGTACTTACCAAGTATGAAGTTTGATCGTAATTTCACGAACATTTAATGACGTCACAGTGGTGCACAATGAGACGCTCCCCCCACCATTCCACCATCAGTCCGTTTAGAGAGTAGGTTTTAGGAAGCAGCCACCAACTACCGCTGAGAGCCCATGCCCCAAAGTGAGCTCCGTGAATAGATAGGGCAGGGAGGGAGGGCATTGTGCACCACTGTGACGTCGTTAAATGTTCGTGAAATTACGATCAAACTTCATACTTGGTAAGTACTCGTTTAATCTTACAATTTCACGTCACAATATTTAGCTGATGTCACAGCGGTATCCAATTAGAGCTTTAGAGAGGTTCCTAAAACCTACCAAATCACACAAATTTCAGAAAAAGGGTCAGTCAGTATGGAGCCGTGAAAAAGAAAATCCATAGGAACAAAGTAAAGCACAACACTGTAATCCAGAAGATAGAAAACATTAACAATTATCAGAAAAATAGTGAAACACAGTCCCACAGGAACATGGAAAGAAAAATCACCCATCACCCATACCAAAAATGGGGTCAAAGAACCCTCACATTAAACCCTGAGCAGAGGAAAAGGCCAAACATTATATGACAAAATTGCCCTTGCAAACTGTCCATGCTGAGCGATGGGCTTCCGGTAGTGTTGCGTAAAAGTCGACTCCCTGGCCAAACCAATGGTGGAGACACTCGTGGATAACGGCAAAACCAGGGCCGCCTTGCTGGACGATGCAGATCTAGTCGAATGGGGAGAAAATATAGTAAGGTCAATGCCAGCAGCCCCCATCACATCTCTAACCCAACAACGCAAAGTATCACGAGAGGCCAACCGTACTGGAGATCGTGTCGTCAAGAAAAACCCCGTAAGCGCTCCTCGGAAGGTCGTTGTCCTATCAAGATAATGCTCAATGGTGTGCACAACGCATAAGCAGTTGTCATACGGGTAAGCCTCAAAGACCACCCTTGACAGATGGACCCCAGGACGGGAAGTTTTCACCAGATCGCCAATCCCCAAAAAAACCTGAGTCTCAGAGACAAACAAATTTCTTGTGTCCAGCAAATGCAAGGTCTGGCCACGTTGGCCAGTCAACAAGAACATAAAAACGACCAATTTTATGGATAACTGAGGAAAGGACAAATCCTCTGTGGGACCCAGACTGCAGATGTTAATCCAGAACTAGCTGAGGATCCCAAGTCATGAAACGGGAAACTAGAGGATGTTGTCCCGCAGGACGTCCATCAAAAGTAGCAACTGCAGAGATGCCAGATCAGATAGTGTTCATAGAGCTGTACCCACGGCCTGTCCCCCGTTTAAATTCTGACAAAAGATAATCCAGAAGGACATACACAGGTGGTAGAAACGGATCCACTTCCCTTCCGAGGCGAAATGACAGCCAATTGTTGATACGCGGCCCATATTGAGCCTTTGTGCTAGATCTCCAGAACTGAAGGATAAACTGGGCAACCTCTGTCGAAAGGCCTCGACGTGTGAACGCTGCCCGGAGAGCACCATTGCTGTCAAGACCAACCCCTGAGCCCGAGGGTGTGCAGGAGTTAGCTCTTGCGGAAAAAGCAGAGGACAGCGTGGAAGCAAGACTGGATCGGCTGCCAATATTTGAAGGGCCGCCGAAAATACACGGCTGTAACATCCTCTCACCATCCATCCTACTGACTCTAGACTCTGTGTCTGCTGTCACATTGTATAAACCTTGTACATGCTGTGCCAACAAAATAATATCCCTAGAAGCAGCCTACTCAAAAAACTATTCTGTAAAAGCATGAAGTGTAGGTCGTGTGCTACCACAACGATCAATCCATGCAACCGCAGTGGTGTTGTCAGAGCGAAGCCTAATATGAGCCATTCTTATCCCGACAAAGTGACTGCAAGCCCAACAGAATGACCCTTAACTCCAAAGAGTTTAAATGATCCAGCTCCTTGTGGGCCCATGACCTCCAGTTGTAAAGTCCCCCATCGAAGCACCCCAGCCAGTCAGGCAGGCACCTGTAAACAGCTAACATGTTGGAGAAGAAGAGTGGAGTGACCTCTCCTGAAAAACTACATTAGTCACTCACCAAGTGACTAATTCCCGGGCATGAGCATCTCAAACAACGCAGGAATTATAATTGCCATAGGACTGAGAGATCCCCGATACGAATAATCTCCAGGTACTTGTAACTGAGAGGAGCTAACTCTACAGCAGGGCCAGAAGCCACCGCTAAACTAATAAAATAGGACAAGTCTTGTAAGGTGATATCTCTGTTAAGGAGGAGCAAACCTTTTTCCCTGATGCGCTCCCTCCTACAGGAGGGCAAAGTCAAGGAAACAGAGTCAAGAACCACATTAAGGAATGTAACCCTCTGGGTAGGCTCCAGAACCGACTTCCGCACATTGATGGTGAGACCCAGAGAATGAAAGAAGTGCAAGGCATAGCCCACCTGGGCCTGCGAGGCCTCTACCGATGAAGCAATAAAAAGACAGTCATCTAAATAACAAACCACAACCATTCCAAGGGACCGAAGGTGGGAGAGGACAGGTTTCAGTAACTTTGTAAAGGTGCGAGGAGCATAAGATAACCCCTGAGGGAGCATGGCACTCCTCAAAGTTGCAGAGTGCCATCGTAATGGTGCAGCAGTGTCACCGTAATAGTGCAGCAGTAATGGACACAGATATACAAGTTACTAACACCCTCTCCAGGCACAGGAGAGCGCTCAGCTGACGTGAGGGCCTAACACGTGAAGGCGGAGAAGCGCAAGCTAGAGGAGGGAGTGTGGAAATATCTACCAAAGACTGACTCCTCTTAGCAGACTTATCTAAGTCGTCCTTCTCCAAGCTCCCATGCTTCTTGCTACTCGAGGCCGTAGAAGAGGGACGCCTCACGCCTGGGTGGCGACGTTAAACTGCGCAACCAGAGAGACAGAGAGGGTCAGATAAACACCATATGTTGTCTCCTTAGGGCGGTAGGAACCAACCCACAGCTCCAAACTGCATAGTAAATAATACATATGGCAGTAAATGCATCCGTAGATCCAGATATATTTCACCCACAGTCAACTTAGGACTGTATAGGAGAAAGCTTCCCAGGCAAACTTCAACCAGGGAGAACCGAAGTCAGATAAACACCATATGTTGTCTCCTAGGATGGTAGGAACCAACCCACAACTCCAAACTGCATAGTAAATAATATATATGACAGTAAATGCATCCGTAGATTCAGATATATTTCACCCACAGTCAACTTGTATAGGAGAAAGCTTCCCAGGCAAACTTCAACTAGGGAGAAGCGAAGCAGCTGACGTGTTGTTGACTTGACTGTGGGGAGGTAGAACGTGAACTGATGGTGGAATGGTGGGGGGAGCATCTCATTGGGTACCGCTGTGACGTCAGTTAAATATTGTGACGTGAAATTACTTTTACTCGGTGTGGACATCTTATTTACTGCTTCTATTATATTTGGCTGAGGTTTTAATTCCTCTGCGGAGATGATATGTCCTAAATATTTTACACTTGTCGTAAAGAAAGTGCATTTCATTAAATTTATTTTTAATTTTGATTCCTGGAGTCTAAGGAATATCCTTTCAAGATTATCTATATTATCCATCAAATCTATACCTTGAATTATAATGTCATCTAAGTATACATGTGTATATGGCCTGTCAAGCCTATTAATACTTGATTTATTATTCTACAGAACGACATTGGGCTATCTTTCAAACCCATTGGCAAGACATTATGTTCGTATAACTCTTCAGGTGTTACAAAGGCAGTTAAAGCGTTACTGTCTTCTGTAAGAGGAATTTTATGAAAACCTTGCTTAAAATCTAAACATGACAATATTTTTCCCTTGCCTAAGTTATGAAGGATATTATTTATGTTAGGTAAGGGATATGAATCATTCATTACATGAGTATTTAAATTCCTGAAATCTATACAAAGCCTTAATTTTCCATCCTTTTTTATTATTGACATCAAAGGTGACTGAAAAGATGATCTTGAAGGTCTTATTATTCCATGTTTTTCCATTATTTTAATTTGTTCTTTTACTTTTTCATGGTAACAACTGGAACAGGATATGGCCACCTAGGCTTAGGGATTGACTCTAGTTTGATAGTATGATAATAGAATGGAGTTACACTTGGAGAATCATCATCGTTCGCAAAGACTGATGGATATTTCATAATAAGTCACTTTAGGATCTTGTTTCCATTACTGTTTACAGGAAACATGTCATCTATTGTCTGAAAAAGACAATTTTGTTGTTCCTCCTTAATTTTTTCTGTTATGGTATTCACATTATAACACTGATCAACTGGCAAATATTCTTTATTACATGGCTGAACAAATCCTAAGGTTCTCCTTGGTTCTCGCTCAATTTTCTCATTAGTCATATTCATATACTGTATAATGAATCTAGATTTTTAATTTTCTCTATCAGATTCTAATTTCTCTATCCCCGGAGATAATGTGTGAGATCCAGCATTTCCTACTACTGGCTCAAACTAGCTATATCATAATCCACTAGACAGGTCTCTAGTACAATAAAACTTATATTTTCTCAAAAATAGTTGTATAATAATCCACTAAACTGGTTTCCAGTTCTATAAAATTTATATTTTCTCCTTCTAATACTGTTGCACCTGCTACTAAACACTTGCATTTACTATTCTCTATAATCTCTTTTCGTGGCGTTTTATTTTCTTTCGGTATATGCAGTGCATGTTCTAATGGTATTTCAACTGTATTTAATTATTTCTTTCAATATAGAGCTTTAGTGGGTTAGTCTGAAATTTCACATCGTATCTTTTCATAAAATGCCAGCCTAATATTAATTGTGAAGTTAATTCTCTTTCTTCATTAATAATTAATTCATGAATATAATTTCTTCCTCCTATTTCTAGTGTTAATCTTATTTTTCCTGCAGTAGCCATAACATTTCCACTTGCGTTACGGATTGTGGTTAAAATCTTGAATAATTTTATTTTTCCCTAATGCTCTCGCTAATTCAGCTCCTATTATAGAGACTCCTGCTCTAGTATCAATTAATGCTAATTGCTCCTTACCAATTTTATCTCCTAGTTTCACTTAAATAAATACGTGGCCTGATTGTCCATTCACTGCTCCTATAACTACCATAGATGAATCGGCACCTAGAATTATGACCAAATCGATGACATCTGAGGCTCGACAGTATTGTGTGTTATGACTGATTATCTCACATCTCTGACAATAAGTCATCTCATTTCTTCCTGTTGGTATCTGATAGACAGGCGTTTCTTGTGAGGTGATGGAATTTACTGGAATACCCTTACTCATTTCTTTCCTTATTGCAACATCCGTAAGCTGAGGGCTTGGATATGAGGCTACATATTTTAATGCCTTTTAATAGACAGTCAAAGGAATTTTCATATCAGCTTCGGTTAAAATGTTTGAGAAGTCTTTGGGTAATGCATTTATAATAATGGAAACAAACATATCACTATAAACTTCCTTGCCTGTAGGCTTAAGTGATTCTAACTGCTCAACAATGCCTTCAATTCTGATGTAGAGTTCAGTTAATATCTCTTTCGGTCTACGAGTAACAGATTACAACTCGTGCTTGGCTTGGTTCACTGCCTCCACAGAATACAGTAATCCGATGATCTTATTAAATTTCTTCCTTTCATTATCTGTCATTGCCTCTACAATATCATCCTTACTAAAATAGGTGCTGGTGCTTGAGCCATTTCTCTAAGGTTTTCTTGCAACACATGATCAAAAGTTAATGTGGTTTTATTCTCTGAACCTCAATAAAAAATTTTCTTTTCAAAACTGCTTGGTTTTAACAATCCTGGATTAATGCGTCTCATATAAGTCACAAGGAATCATACAAATTCAAAATAGGTTGAAATTGCAAAGAAAATGTTTTTCTTTTTGTCTTCAATTTCATGATTGCTTGCAATCTATTAATCCATCTAACAATTTATATAATGTTGCAAAATCTATGTAACAATTTTTGCAAAGTTGCAATTTCTGCAACGTTGCAATTCCTGCAACGTTGCAATTCCTGCAATGTTGTAATTTCTGCAATGTTGCAATTTCTGCAATGTTGCGATTTCTGCAATGTTGCGATTTCTGCAATGTTGCGATGTTACAATATAATCAGACATGGTAGCCCAGACATAGTATCTTCACTTCCACTTTGAAAAAATTGTTAAAAAGAAATTTTAATTTTGGGCTCATAATTGCGCACCCAGGGATGGAATGGGAAACCTCTATTGCGCACTCCACGGGCTATAGGGGGAGGCGGTGGCCTAGTGGCTAGATTGAGCTTACCAGCTCAGGATCCCGTGTTCGAGCCTTGGCACGGGCTGGTCACTTTTCTTTACTAATACCGCCGAGTGGCCTAAGATCACCCACATGCTGCTATAACACTATCCTCGACAGGACTGCAATGCTATATGTACAAGGAGCTTCCGCTGGCAGCTTGAGACTCTCAATAAGAAACGATGCGTCACTTAAAATATCTAACCCACACTATTAATGGGCGGAGGCCAACTCTAAGGCCTCCATGAAGCCTATCGGTCGCACAGGTAAAAATAAATAAGAGATCTTAGCTAGGACATTCAGGCTTAAAGATTGTGAGGACTATAAACAAGTGTTTATTAGTAAGAATATGAATGAAGAACAGACAAAAATGTAAAGAATTAAAGGAAGAGGTAAATCAGAAAAATAATGTGAGAACGACAGGTTATAACAGGTTTTTAGAGAACGATGGACAACAAAATAAAGAAATGATATGAAGAAGACAAACAATAATTTTTTTTTAAAGAGCATTAATAAAAGTGAGTGATGGAACAGCAGTCATGTTGACGAACATAAATAGGATGATACCCACACAACTAGAATTGGAAGACTACTTTAATAAAGAGGAAAATAGCTGAAATTGTATGCCTAGCAAAAACAAAATTATCTGAGGCATAGTCTATGTCTGAGGACATCCAAACTAACATTGAGAATAATAATAGTTATAGTATATGGAGGAAGGATAGAAAAGGTAAGCAAGGAGAAGTTGTGATGATAACGATAAAATTCACGATGAAAGTGATAAATGTAAAATATAGAAAAGGAAAAGCAGAATTCATTAGTGCACAAATCATGACAAATTGTGGAGAAACTCAAAAAAGTTACATACGTCCTCCCAACAACTGAAAAATGGACCAAAAATTACCACAAAAATTAATAGAAGATACTCTAGAGAGTATGGAAAAAAATAATTAGAAACAACACAAGAATAGTATTAGTAAGAGACTTCAATTTTAGTGAAGTAAAGTGAGAGACATGAAAGCAGAGGTGAAATTTTTTTGGGAAGTAAATCATTGGAGAAGATAACCCATAAAGATTAGATCTATAATTAACCAAAGGTATTAATCTGAAAAAGATATAGATTATGAGTGCCCCTTTGGAAGCATTGACCATGTAGTCCTGGAAATTGAGATGGAGGGAGAAGATATGTATGTAAAGCTTAAAGAATCATGTAAAATGGAAAGGAGGAATTATGGAAAAGCAAGCTCTACTGTAATCAAAATTTTTTTTAAGGAAACTGATTGGACAAAAATTAAAGAACTTAAGGACATGAAAAAAAAACTATGATTTTTTCCTGGTGAAATATGAACATGGAAATACATTCCATTCTCTCTCTCTCTCTCTCTCTCTCTCTCTCTCTCTCTCTCTCTCTATATATATATATATATATATATATATATATATATATATATATATATATATATATATATATATATATATATATACATACAGTAAACGCTCTATAAATCGGATCATTTGGGGGGAACCTCTTGTCTATATATCCAAAGATCCGATATATCCGATTTATCCTACTACACACGCAAAATAACTATAACACTTTTTTAGCATCCAGACTTAATAGATAATAATTGTATTTTTAAACTTACCTGTATTTATGTATGTTTCTTATATGCTCTGTCATCAAATATAGCTTCTGGAGCTTCGGGTGTTGTGACGGAAATTGTGTGCGTATGTATTTAAAAGCTGAAAGAGCTGTTTGGGAGCCGAAAGAGCTCGATTGAGTGAACGAAAACGAAAGAATCGGCTCCCTGAAGAGCCGGAATTCCCATCACTAAAACTGACCAAGGAGCAACGTGCATCAGCGTGGCTGGCTGGTTTCGCGGGAAACTATACCGGATGCCCGCCGCCGTCCAATTTAGATAAAAATAATTCGGTGGCTGTATAGTCCGATATATCCGATATTCGATTTATACATATCCGATATATAGAGGGTTTACTGTGTGTGTGTGTGTGTGTGTGTGTGTGTGTGTGTGTGTGTGTGTGTGTGTGTGTGTGTATATATATATATATATATATATATATATATATATATATATATATATATATATATATATATATATATATATATGTATATATATATATATATATGTATATATATATATATATATATATATATATATATATATATATATATATGAAAAGGAGGAGGAAAAAAAAAAGGAAAAAAATGGTTTATGCTTATGTTACGAATCTTCCTTCAACGTTGAATTAACATTGTTTTTCTTTATTTCTCACCTTCCCATCCTATTGATTTTGATAACCTCCACGACCTAACCTCCCAACTTCCCTCACCTTTGATGATAGTCAGCGACTTTAATTGTTGACATATGCTATGGGGAGATTCAATAGTGATTCCTGTGGTCCTCACTTGAACGTTACCTCTAACCTCTTTATTCTCAACTCAGTCCTACACATTTTGATGCAAGAGCTCAATCCTTTTCTTGTCTAGATTTATCCATATGCACCCCTCCCTTCAGTCTGTATTTTCACTGGTCAGTTCTAGACCAATATCCTTTTAGTGACCATTTTCCTATTTTACTCTCTCCCACATCTTATGTTCCAACCCCTAATCACCCCCGTTGGTGTTTTATTAAAAGAGCTGACTGGCATTCTTTCACCTAACTTTCAAATCTTCTCATACCTCCATCATCTTTCTCTATCACTACACACATGCTAACCTACTTTTCTGTAACTGTTTTCAGTGCTGCATTTTCTTCTATTCCCTGTACCTCAACATTTTACATCCAAGAGTGTTCCATGCTGGAACTTAGATTCCACCAGTTTTACGTGTAAGGCCTGGCATAGTTTTCGCTGCAAATGCAACACACCTGGACACCTCTCAGCTTTTACATTTTTCAAATATCTGCTGCTGCTTTTAGAAAAACAATAAAAATCTCTTTAACAACAAGCTCATTATTTTTAGCTGTATGGAGACAAATATTTAAACTCTCTGGTAAACATCTACCCTCTCCTGCACCTTTACTACACATAAATGACCAAAACATTTTATATCCACTAATACAGCGGCAGTTCCTGTAGCTGAGGTCTATAGACTGAAATTCTTCACAAGGTAAGGTAGCTAATGAGTTAGGCTCCTTTTTTAGCTAAATCAATAAGGATATCATCTCCCTCCACAGCTCACTGATATTAAATTGACGGCCAAGCAAAACTCTTATCACCTCTTTATCATCCACGGAGTCTCCTTTTCCTCCCTTGAATTAACATCAGCTCTCAAGTCCTGCCATAATACTTATGAAGGTCTTGATAATATCCATAACCTTATGCTTCAACACCTACCACCATCATCCTTAGCTTTCCCACTAGCAATTTTTAATAGAATCTTCACCAACCGATCCTCCTCCAGTCTTTCCATGGGTCTAAACTACCTCAACACATTCTGCTCTGCTCGACTAGTAAACTTTTTTAACACTAGTTTTCCTTCACACTTCATTTATCACTCTGTCTATACACATTACTCCACACAAACTCCTCAGACACCTCATTTTCATTTCATTTAATCTCTTCTTATCTGCTACTATCACAGTCCATGTTTCAGTCCCATATAGTGTAGTAAGCACAGCTACTTATTCATACAACCTTATCTTTACATTCTTCCTTATCGGTTTACAGCAACATACAAATATAATTACTTAAAAAACAATGTACTTCCTTAAGCAAATCACCATTCAACATTACATTAAACCTCCTACTATCAATTACACTTGTACACTTCAATACTTTGCTCTTACTCTCAATTTCCTCCTTTTACACATCCTTCCATACAAACTTATATATACCTCAGGTGTAGTTTCAAGGTCGGATATCTCCAGATTATTGTTCACTATGAGTTGTCGTGCCTGGAAGGAGGTTGGGACACACACTATCTTCAGCCCCTCTTCATGGACACGCTGAGCTAGATCAGCAAGAAACATTGGATTTTTTAGTAACTGTCTTGTGACTGAAGGGATGCAAGCTTCTATGCTTTTGTGGTCATGAGTGTTTATATATCATGACAAGAGATAAATTATACATATAGATTGAATTACGGGAAGGAACAGTATTGAACTGAGATATGCTTACAAATAAAAAGATAAAAAACGAACTATATCTGCAAATGCCTTAAATGTTCAAATGGTGTATGACAATAGAACATACTATACTATGAAAGACTATTACTAGTAAATCTACATTTACCATTCATACTGATAAAAAAATTGGCATGAGGTTTATACAGATGTCTGCATGCATCATCAAACACATCTTCAACACCTTCCTATTCTGCAAACTTGCCTCTCGAGCACTATACCTTATTCACTTCTGGAGCCCCCTTAAGTGGGATGATCACAATAGAAGTCCTATATTTTTTTCCCCCATATAATGATCACATCTAGTAGGAATCTCATTTCTTCTCAACCTTTTCACTTTATCTTGTCAACTTATAAATGGGTTCTTTTCATAGCTTATTTTCCTAACCATGCTCTCATATTTCTAAGAAACTTTTCCTTAAATAGGATGGGTGGTAAATTGTTAAATGGCGTGAAAAGCTTTCAAAGGAAAGGTAGATTACGTCTTAAGAGTGAAAAATAGTGTGAGCAATAAATTTCCTGTTCGAGTGGGCTACGTTAGGTATGTGTAATGTCACTTTGGTTGTTTAATATTTATTTGGATAGAGTTGTAAGGGAGATTGATATGGAATGTTTGGTAAAGGTTTGAATATGGTAAATGCTGATAGTAAGGTAGATGAAAAAAAGGAAAGCTACAAAGTTGGATGGGTGTGCTGTAGAATGTTTCAAAAGTGGCCTTACAAATGTGAGTAAGATTGCTAAATGTGTGTTTTGTGACCAATATTATACCAGTTGATTGGACGAGTGCATGTGTAGTTCCCATGTATAAAGATAAAGGCAATATGTATGAGTGTGCTAGTTTTAGGGACATAAGCATGCTGAATTTAGTAGGTAAAGTATATGGTAGGGTACTGATAAAGAGGATCAGAGAAGTTACATAATATTTTATATGTTAGGAGCAATGTGGCTTTAGAAGAGGGCGAAGTTGTGTGGATCAGGTATTTGCTGTGAGACAGGTATGTGAAAAGTTTTGAGCAAAAGGAAAAGTATTATGGATTTTTATGGACTTAAAAAAGGCACATGACAGGATTCATAGGAATGGCTAGTGAAATGAGTATGAACTGAGTGAAAAATGAGGACAAATGATGGACATAAGGATAAGTTAAGTCAAACGATAGAAGATGATGGTAAACCATCATGTATATGATGGTGTCCTAATACTATCAGTGACAAATGATATCAGTGATGTTACAACCACATAACTGGCAAGTGATCCTGCTTTGCCTGAGACTGGTGTCAAGGAATAGAGCATCATGGATTAGGGAGCCCACCAAAGTTGCAAACATTTTGACTACAATTAAAAGAAAAAGTGAACACGGGCAGGACATGTCACGCAATAAGCAGCTAATAGATGGACAATCAGAGTAATAGAATGACAACCCAAGCATGGTAAAATAAGGCAGGGCAGACAGCGAGCTAGATGGAGAGATTAAATAGAAAGTTTTATTGTTGTAAGCTGGAATAGACAGGCAGCTGATAGCAATTAATAGAGAAGATTGGGGGAAGCCTTTGTCCTGTAGTAGACTCAAAAGAGGCTGATGATGATGATGTCGAGACCCCTGACCATCAAGAATTGAAGATCCAGACAACCAATAGGGAATCATATAAAGAAAATGTCTAAAGATTCAATGACACCACAGAGTGGTGTTTCTAACCATTACACACGTTCTGCAAAAGGGAAACTTGACCATCATCCAACCATTGAGCATAAGCCATCTACTGTCAGCCACCGCCAAACACAATTGATACGTTCCTGAGCTCATCATGCACGATAAATTTCGTGTTGGGCGAATAACAGGTTCAATAAGAAAAAATAGGTTACATTCCCAGACAATCATTTTTGGGGAATTAAAAAATTTTTTATACTATATTTTGTCTTCACTTCATCCCATGCATGCTTGATGTCTTGTATATTGTGTGGACTGTGGCCTCATGCAGCCCAAACGTCTTGCCAGTTGCTGTCCATCCTTGGCCACTATCAACCATGCCAATCACATCCATCTTCGCTAGGGTCAACACTTTCCTCCTCTTCTTCTCACGATTACACACGGCTACACACAACAACACGAGAGAGAGAGAGAGAGAGAGAGAGAGAGAGAGAGAGAGAGAGAGAGAGAGAGAGAGAGAGAGAGAGAGAGAGAGAGAAGAGAGAAAGAGAGAGAGAGAGAGAGAGCACGTGAGCGGGACTGACTGAGGCGAGACTGGGCAAGTCCACTGTGCTTGGTGAGAGAGGTCTTGATCTTGATCTTGACTCCCAGGCTGCCCATGCGGGGATGAGCAGAACCCACCAAAATGGCGCACAACATCCAGCGGGAAATTCAAATCATGTTATCGCGAGTCAAAGTCGTGTTTGGCAAGCCATGGGATATTTTACCTATTCGTGTAAACGCGAGTTTCGTGCACGGTGAACTCGTGTTCGGCGGGGTATGACAGTATATCTACAACAGCTGTAGGACCCCATAAGAAGGCACCAGTCGCAGCTCCAGGTACACCAAGGGCGAGCAACCATTTTAAAGCAAGGGCCAGATGAGATATTTTTCAATTACCTGATGCATTCTGTGGTCTTCTTAATCAAATTTCTGTCGCAAAATCCTATAGTTTCTGTGATCTTCAATGTTTTCTATGAGACCTCTTCGAGAATAGGATAAAATTTTGTTTGGCTTTTATTATTTGTCAATGTAGGTTAAGGTTTGGTTAATTTAAGCTATGTTATGTTAATTTAGAAGATATCAAATGTTGGGTGTAGTGCAGACTCCATTTTCTTTCTTAGCCACTAACCAGTTTTTGTGACCACCAGTGCATTGCGTATTCATCAATAGGTCATTGTTAGGTTATCTTAGTTATTCTGGCACCTTGTTCTGTGCGTAAATCACTGTTTGGTCCTCCCCATCCTAGAACTCTGCATTCCCACAGGTCCCCAGGCTTGTTGTGGGTGATGAAGATGTCTTATTTTATATGCATTTGCGACAGAAATTAATGTCAATGTGAAGTGTGTTACACTCATCCCTCAGTTTAACGGACTAAAAGGGGGGGAGCATCGGTCCGATAATGCCGATTGTCCGTTAGTACTGATAATCAGAATCTACGGCATGAATACCCAGGTTAATATTAACAGTTACGTTATGAAAGACAGAGTAATAAATACAGTACGGTACTTTTAATTAAGCACACTATCCAATCTAACAGTGGAAAATACCTGTACACTGTAAATATACACTATAATATAGTAAATCAACAATTTTAATTGAAAATCAGACTTACCATGGATGGTGAAGAGGTACCGTATATACCGGACTATAAGGCGACTGGTTATATAAGACGACCCCCTATTTTCTAAGGAAAAAATTTGGTTTTGAGCTATTATCGCTATATTAGACAACCCTCTTTCTCATGGTAAGGTTCACTGTTCACCCGTCCTTAATTTATTACTCCAACATTTACTTCCAACACTAGTTGCTCCAGATGTAAGTAGTTAAAGGAATTAAAAAACTACATATTGTACGTATATTACTTATACTAAACAATAGTCATAATTTTTCTAAACGTAAAGAAACATCATAAACATCAGCACCGCCATCATGCCGGGCGCGCTCTAATACCTTGTTTCAACAATTGCCTCAAACATTCGAAACATAGATATTTAATTAAAAACCTTCAAAATCATCTTCATCTGATACAGTAAGCATGTCAAATATATCTTGAGATACATGTTCAAGGACATCATCATACAGGTCAAATTCTGCATCATCTGAGTTGTCGTCTGCAGCTTCATCACCGGTGTCGCCCGCCATCCCGGTGTTGTGCACGTGACGTTATTAGTAAACATTCGACAGTCGACACCCATTGAGTTAGGGTGGGCCCGCACGCCTGTGTATGTGTGTGTACGTAGGTGTATATATATATATATATATATATATATATATATATATATATATATATATATATATATATATATATATATATATATATATATATTATGCATACACTTGTGTGGCTGCAGAATGAATTCCAAGGTACAGTGGCGCTGAATATTCATCACTAAGTTACAAATTTGTGTTTTATTCTCGGTGTATAAGACGACCCTACGATTTAGAAGCCTTAAACTTGGCAAAAAATCTCGCCTTATAGTCCGGTATATATGGTAGTTTCGATATACCGTGATCGTATAGTGAAGCCTCAGAAATTTATTCTTTATTCTGAGTCACTGGAGCTTTGCAGCTCCAGTGCTGATTTGCTGATTTACCATCAGCGCTAGCACAACAAAGTGCCGAAATCCTTTCCTTACTCATTTTCTTCCCTCTTATTACTTGCCTGAGTATTATTAGGCAGAGAGCGCCAAAATAAGCCAGTTTCATTGGCGTTGTATATTTGGGACATAAGAAGACTTTCTTTCTTGATCAGCTCATTAAGCTGAACCCGATAAACCTCAGCGCCTGCCGTATCTGCAAAGCCAGCCTCACCCGTCAGTTGCGTATCACGCAGTCCATGCCGTTTACAGAAACGCCACAACCAATCATCACTAGCACTGCACTCAATACCTAAGTGCTTACTGAGTTGTTCACACGCATTTTGCTGCATATACCACTTATGCACAGCTTTGTCTAACTCCTTCTGATTACCAATATTCATATGGCGCTGCTACGGAACCAGACTTGCTTGAATATCCATCAACAGAATATTTTACAGCATATTCGGTAAGTTTAGATTTTGCCTTACGAATATCTGAAACTGTTTGTTTTTTTACACCATATTCTTCACACCCGCTTCACAGATGCACCACTTTCCAACATTTTGATCAGCTCAAACTTCTGTGCTACAGTTGAATTCATCCTTTTCCCCTTTTCTACTTTTCCTCCAGATGACATGGTTGTAGTAAATTATGATAATTTGAGCACAACAAGGTCAAAACCATGGAACAATGAGCTACACGTGTTGTTGCACTGCTGGCTGTAAACAAACTGAACGCCTCCCAATTTGCGGTCAGCAGAGGTCGTGTACGGTGTTGCCACATCTCCATCCGTACCGCGGGACTTTCAAATTGTCCGTTGCTTCTGAAATCCTTTAAAGCAAGGTCCATTACACCAAGGTATGAGTGTATTTATATCCAGGTGCACTCTGGTGAAGATATAAAATTTTACCTTATCTGCTACTATTACTACTAGTGGTAATTTATTCTACTCTAAAATCTATATGGTACAAGTGATGTACCATGTGGTTACTAAAGAAAACGGCGTCTGCACCTCACACAACCGCCTACGTTTAGTCACAGAAAACATTTGATAGCTTCTAAATTAGCATAACATAAGCCTAAGCAAATCTAACCCAACCAAACCGAATTAAACGTAACGAAACCTAACTAAATCTAACCTAACCTAATCTAATGTAGCCAAAAAAAAAAATCTTTTTCTTTTCTGTAATTCAGTAGTATAACTGTGCATTATAAAGGTAAAGAGACATCGAGCGGTTAAGGAAACGAATCTTTACCCTGTATTATGTTTTTATAGTTGTCATTAGTCATGTAACTATTCATTTTCTGTTTTAAAACACATAAAACATGATTTTTGGGGGTTGTTTTTGGGACTTGGAATGGATTAATTATATTTCAATTAATTTCAATGGGGAAAATTGATTTGCAAAACGAGCAAATTGTTAAACGAGCTTGGTCATGAAACGAATTAAACTCGTAATGCGAGGCACCACTGTATTAGACTTCTCCAAAATGTTTTCTTTGCTAAAAGTAGGGGGTTGTGTGAGGTGCAGACGCCATTTTCTTTGCTTAATTAGCATAACCTTCCCAGAGCTGCAGTTAAATAAGCCTAACCAAAACTAACCCAACCAAGCCTATATATAAACCAAACCTAACGCATTCCAAAGAAAATTCATGTTTTTTTCCATTATTCAGAGGCATAATTGTTTAAGATGATCTGAACAAGTTTCTGAGGTTAAGTTTGCAGTGCATTCATTATATAGGTAAGGATATATCGAGTGGTTAAGGAAACGAATCTTTACCTAATACAAAGAGAATGCAAAAAAAATAATATAAACTGGTTTTATTAATCAAATTACCTTTAAGATGGGATGATTTGTGCATGAGAAAGAGGATGGAGCAGTGGAGGAGGAGGAGGAAGAGGATTGTTTGGAAGGAGAATCTCTTTCCATTAAGACTTCAAGAATTACATTTTTTGGCGTTTTCTCTCTCACTTCGCTTAATCTAATCTTTTTGGATGGACTTTCTTCACTTTTCTCACTTGTACTAATCTTAGGACCCATAGTAACACAACTACACTATTTATTATAAACAATAGCAAAAATTCACACAAAACTAAAAAAATTAAATAAAAAAACACTGGGAAAACACAATAGTGATGCTTCCACAACAAGATATCCACGTGAACTGAGCGAGCGATGACTCAAGAAGAAATTTTTGTTGTCCCTTGGCCAGTACCATTTTAATGTAAATAAAAAAAGAGGAAAAAAATGTTATTTATGGGATCTCCAACAGCAGACACAAAACATTAAACTCTAACACAATAACAAAACTTACCTAGTCTCTCAACAGCATACACCACTGTGGAGCCACTTCCAACGCCAACCTTGTATGTATCCTGTAAAGGCAAATTACTGACAATGAAGATACAGAATACATTGCAGCCATCTCAGCTATCTATCTATGTCTGAAACCTGTTACTCATAATTTCCCTGGAGATCATCCTCTTGCACCCCACATTACTACCTTACTCATGTACACTTTTTGGCACTTTGAATATGGTCAAACTATCTTAGTGCTGCATGTGATCCTCTCAATCACTCTACATTCCATTTCTTTTCCTCTACTAGATACATCATATGTTTTTTCTTCTATGTCTTGCAACTGTGGCGCCAGTAGGCTTGATGGAGGCTCTTTAGATGGTCAGCCTCCCTCCGCCTGTTAGTAGCGCAGGTTTTAATTTTTTATAGTGACGCTTCGTTTTTCTTAGTTTTCTTTGTTGAGAGGGGTTCATGCTGCCAGCGGAAGCTCTTCAATGCATATAACTTAACAATCCCGTTGAGGTATTATAATGTTATGGCAGCATGTGGGTGATATTTGGCTACTCAGTAGTAATACCAAAGAAAAATGGCCAGCGGATGCCACCACTCGAACTCAGGACTAAGCTGGTATGCCGGACTGCTAACCACTAGACCAACACCACCACTTTCATTACTTACATTACTTAACCATCCATTCTTCTTCCACCACAGGCTATTCTCAGGAAACTCATTTCTACTGCTTGAATCCTTGATGTTTGACTTTCATCCCACACCTACATCTCACTTGCATAAGTGATTACAATTATTCTCTTATGCAATCCCTTTTCCGATGTATGTATAGTATCTGATGCCTCATTCCTCCTGGAAGAGTCCCTAAAGGGGATGGCAACGGTAGAAGATTTCCACCTCGCTCCATCCAAACATTCCTTCCTTGCCTATTCAAGCCCTCACCCTCTATCAACACCTCTTCAATGCATATACTCCTTTACTCTATCCTTCCATCTTACAACTAGCCTTCCTCTCCTCCTAGTACCGTCAATTTCGCTCACATACCCTTTCTCCATAAACTCTTCACTCTTCTTTCCCTCAATAAGACCAAATCACCTCAAAGTATCCTTTTCACTCATTTCACTACCCCACACTTTACTCCACTTGCACCATGCCACATCTATCATACGTGCTTTCCCTACTCTCACCCCTCCATCTTGTCATGCTACAAGGTCCTCTCAGATCATTCATTTTTGCAGCCCTTTTATACTTCCATTATACCATGTTTTTTTATTATATACCCTAGGGATCTAAACACTTGTACCAGTTATGCTGCTCTTTCTCTTGTCTCGTCCTCTATGCTTCCACGTTTCCACTTTTATATTGGTATGACATAACTAATCATGCTGAATAGAGATTAAATAAAAGAAGATAGAGACTTTGAAAATTTACTGATAAAGGTAATATACAAGTGCAAAAAATGCATTGTACTAATCTAAAAAAATATTAGAAAAAGCAGTACTAATTGATTTACCAATGTCCATTTTGGAAATTAACACTCTAGAAAATGTACCAAGCAATTTCAGTCTTGAAAATGCTTTAATCAAAGCCAAATCCATTTTTACCCCGAAGGCAATTCATAAAAAAACAAAAACACAAAATACCTCAACAAGCCAGAAATAGTCACCTTGACATGGTCATCTACTGCTCTGTGGGCTGCTGCCTTCTTGGCACTCTCCACCTTATCCATGCTAGCCCAGCCTACCTGCCGGCAAGGAAACAGTGAGGACCACTTTGCAGGTGCCACAGTGATAGGCCGCAGTAACAGCCCCATCCTGGAGAGGGGAGGTAAGCCTCACCACAAGCCTTAGGGCCTAGCATAGTAATATCAATTCCTAAATGCTATGTACTAAGTTTTATGGATATGAACAGATCCAGTAATTGTATGGGTATGTTAGACCAAAAAGACATTACTATGAATTATGTTTTCATGAACTGTTCTTACAACTAAAATTATGATGTCTTAAAAAATAAGGATGCAATAATCATGCAACATAATTCAAGCCAATAACCAGCAAAATAAAATGAGAAAATTAACTATTTAGAAAATCACACAAAAAAAATTTCGAATTACTTTCATACAATAGAATTTCCCATCGGACGAATAATTGGTGCCAAAAAAACCACGTTAGATACGAATTCGTCAGATATAGATACATAAAATTATGGGAAAAATTGTAATTGGTGCCAAAACTTTGGCCGAGTCCCTATTTTCATCTATTTTTGTCCTTCCGAATGTTATTTTGAGACCTAAAATACATACAAATCATATAATGTACTCATTATTAGAAGAATTAATAATAAACCAACATATGCAACACCCAGGCTTGCCTTAATTCCACTTTTCTGTCTCTTAAAATTACGCACTGTGCCCTCAAATCCCAGTCATCTTCTGTGGGGATGGAGGGCCAAAAAGAGAGAGAGAGAAAGAGAGAGAGAGAGAGAGAGAGAGAGAGAGAGAGAGAGAGAGAGAGAGAGAGAGAGAGAGAGAGAGAGAGAGAGAGAGAGAGAGAGAGAGAGAGAGAGAGAGAGAGAGAGAGAGAGAGAGAGAGTCATCCATTGGAAAAATGAAATGTTGTACACTTACCTAATATTACCAAACTACCAGATATCACTAAGGAAAATTGAGCCTACCATCGTGTTCGTGATGCAATGATGCATATCATGAGCGTAAATTAATTACATTATGAATGCACCTATATAACGATAATTGAAGGAAAAAGAAAGTGCAAAAACATTTTTTCTTGTATTGAATTTTTAATCACTGAATCGAGTTCTGCAAACTTTGCTGATTCCTACGGTATGTAACAAATAGTGATAGAAAAGAAAAAGTTGTAAAAATAGCCTGTTAGGTAAAATTATTGCAAACAGACATGTGAATGGTTTTCATTAATTTTACTTTAGCAGCCTTTTTAACCAACTAATATTTGTTGTATCAGTACCTATTACAAATTAAAATACAAATACGAAAGCCTCAAATACAAATAAATTACAAATACAGAATTTAGTGTATTTACAAATATTGATAGCAAATACACCTACATACAAATACAGTATTACAATTATCCTAAACTATTAAAAATTCCTGTCCAAGTCTTGTGAATCTGCATAATATTAACAGGACTGTGTAATTCTAGCTACATACTATAAGGGAAACTCTTGAGGCCCCATATGGGTCTTTGAGAAAGCTCTAATGGGCCCCATCTTGAAATATTGGCCGAGTATGTATTTTAAATTTATTAAATTATACATACATTATGTGCATTTGACTATTTGAGCAAATACATCAAATATAATGCCCCAAATACAAATAAAATATAGATAAGGACTTTTCTACATGATCAAATACAAATGAAATACAAATATCCATTTGGGCGTACTTACAAATATCAATACTCTTATAATGTATTTTATTTTATTTTTATTTTATTATCATTATTTTATTAGTTTAAAGACAACATCCCTGGTGATGACTGGCTTGGTGGATTTCTGTCTCGGTACAATTTTAGTGCAAAAATTTCTTCAACTCTTGAAAAGTCAAGGAAGCTGGCAGCAAAGAATCCTAACATAATTTATGGTTTCTTTGATCTATTGGAACAAGAAATTAAAAGACCAAAGATAGAAAACAGACCTGAGTGCATCTGGAATATAGATCAGACAAATTTAAGTGGTGATCCGTCAAAAACGAGAGTAGTTTCACCAAAGGGGGTTAATTGACCTCTCGTGTAACTGCAACTTCTGGCCGTGAAAATACTTCTATTATGGCAGGGATCTCAGCAGGAGAAAAACTGCCTCCCCTGATCATATTCAAAGGAAAAAAACTGCATTCAACTTGGAGAGGAGGTAAAGCTTACCCAGGAACACTGTATGCAGTGTCTGAATCAGGGTGGATGGTGACAAGCATTTTAAAGTCTTGGTTTAGCAACTTCTGTAAAACCATAACACAAAGTCCAATACTCCTAATTTTTGATGGATATGCATCTCATATTTCCTATGATGTCGTGAAGAAAGCTATAGATCAAGAAATAACACTAATCAAGCTTCTACCACATACAACAGACAGATTACAGCCTTTGGATGTCTATTGTTTTATGCCACTAAAGGCCAAGTGGGATAAGCTTATTGCATGTTACCAACGGACACATCATGCTGCTCACATCAGCAGAGCAACATTTGTTAACCTGATTGGTTCCATTTGGCCGAAAATATTTACTGCGAAAAACATTTCATCCAGTTTCAAGAAGACTGGAATTTACCTCACTGACAGAACTGTATATCTTAAAGATGTATTTGATCCCAAGCTGCTCGCCGTTTATCAACATGAAAAAAAGTTAGTGAGCCTACAACATCCAGAGGCACTGCAACGACACCACAAAAATTGTCCATTGCTAAACCCAGTGTCACCTTCGAGCAGTTGCTGGCAGATACCATTAGTCCAAAGTCAAGAAATCAAGAAGAAGCTCCATGTCCTACATGCCATAAAATAGACTGCAGTGCTGCTGTGATTAAAGACAAGGCATTTGCCGATGCCATAAAAAAAATAAAAAATTGAGAGTAAAAGGAAAGAAAAGATGACAATCTAAGCAGAATGAAAAATATGTATAAGAACATACAAAACAACATTAAATAAGATGAATATTATTGTGTAGATTATGGTGCTCAGTTTTTTATAGGCAGAGTGTTAAGTGTACACAAGAAGAGTGTTTCAATGAAACTTCTAAGGAAATATCCTGATGGATATAAGTGGCCATCTCGAGATGACTTTGACAGAGTTGAAGTGCAGCACATATTCTTTGGTCCGGTTATCATTTCAGGTACTCTTCCCTTATGCCTAGATGAAATGGTATTGAAGAGTGCATACAAGAATTTCCAATCATTTAAGAAAATGTTAAATAACAAAAAAGCAGCTAAGTTTTTCACAATTAGTAGCTAATGATGTATGATGAATATTATTTTCCATTTTGATGTGTTAAAATGTCTTAGCTACTATCAGTACATTATGATTTATTGTCTTTAAAATAGCTACCATATATTTTCAGTTTGTAAAGTAATACACACTTTCTGGGATGGCATTTGCTTAATTAGACAATCAAATATGTGAACAAATTTGTGATGGTCAAACTCACTCCTTGTGGTGGCCAAACTCACCCCAATTTTTATTTGCATCCTGCCCACATATTTCCATTATTTTTCTTTTTTGTATTGCAGGGAACACCATGATATTTACAGAAAATAAAGTCTCATTAGAGGTGAATTTTGTGTGCAAATCTGAGTCTCCTTTCTAGCACCTTTATAGAATGAGAGTAAAGTTTAAATATTGTGGTCAAACTCAGCCCCATCGACCCTATTTGTTCAGATCACCTCAAGCAGTTATAATGCTGAATAAGATGTTTTTTTATTATAAGTTACAATAGATTTAGTTGGGTTTCGTTACGTTTAGTTTAGTAAAGAGATATCGAATGGGTTATCTTACGAATCTTTACCTTATTTAGAAGGTATCAAATATTTTCTATGAATAAGAGTAGGAACTACCTAGTGCAAGTCTCCGAACCTTTTGTAGCTTCCTTATATCCTTATGTTCTTATGTTGTGCGAGATACAGACGCTATTTTCTTTCGTAGCCACACGCCATTTTGAAGATGTAAAATAATAGCTTTGATAGCATAACCTTCCCGGAGCTACAGTTGAATAAGCCTAACCAAAACTAACCCAACCATACCTAACTAAACGTAACAAAACCTAAGAAACAAAATTCATATTTTTTCTGTGATTAAGTGGCATAACTGTTTGAGGTGATCTGAACAAGTATCTGAGGTTGAATTTGCAGTGCATTATAAAGGTAAGGAGATATCGAATGGATTGTCTTGTGAATCTTCTACCCTAAATTAACATAACATAATATAACATAAGCAAATTATACCTAACCAAACCTAACTAAACCTTAAAGAAAATTCTTATTTATTTCTGTAATTCAGCAGCATAATTGTTTGAGGTTATCTGAACAAGTATCTGAGGTTGAATTTGCAGTGCACTATAAAGGTAAGAAGATATCGAAGGGGTCGTCTTACGAATCTTGATAAAGATTTGTAAGACGATCCATTCCATATCTCCTTACTAAACTAAACGTAACGAAACCTAACTAAACCTAACGTGACCTATAATAAAAATTCATATTTCGTTTTCTGTAATTCAGCGGCATAACTGTTTGAGCTGATCTGAACAAGTATTTGAGACTGAATTTGCAGTGCATTATAAAGGTAAGGAGATATCGATTGGATCGTCTTACGAATCTTTCAACCCAAAAGAATCATATCTCAACATTTGTAAGTTCAAAATAAAGAAGTTATGCATTAACTTCAACTGCAATAGAACCGCTGATTCTAGCACTAGTTCAAAGTGATTTCCTGCAAGGCATCTGGCCCAACTGTTTATTGAGGACAGTTCCACCCAGCTGGTCAGCACCATATATCACATGTATAAATATCTCACTAAAGCCCACTGTAAACTCACCTGGTGATTACCGAGAAACAGTTCAGTTAACAACACTTGTATACGTGAATTTTTCACAAAACAGACGATCAGGTCTTTCTTAAGAATGCTGAAGACTCCCCGCTCTCTCAGTCCTCACACAGTGCAATACTGTCACTGTGAGTCTGTGACCGTGACCGTAGGTAGTGTTGTATACTTGCCTCCTTTACTGTGACAGCCAGACAAACAACTGTATACATATAAATTATTCTTAAGAGGACTCGTTCATGTAATAGTCCTCAGGATTAATAACTAATTTACGATATTAATAAGAAACACTTGAATTTGCAATTCATATGACTTTATACTTATGACCTCTTTATGTCAAATTATTGTTAGCTAATGTCTAACTTATATATATATATATATATATATATATATATATATATATATATATATATATATATATATATATATATATATATACATATATATATATATATATATATATATATATATATATATATATATATATATATATATATATATATATATATATATATATATATAGAGAGAGAGAGAGAGAGAGAGAGAGAGAGAGAGAGAGAGTAGTGGAGGGTCTGCGCAACAGTCGGGTCTATGCGCTAAGTCCCGTTAAATAAATAAACAGAGAGCAGAAATGATAGAACGATGTTTTAATATTACCGCCAGTACCGCTCCGTTTTCTGCGTGAGCCAGTGAGAGAGAACCAATGCATCTTCACACAGGACTGAGATAAGTTGTGTTTCAGTCCTCATTGCTAACGCTTTTGATAGCACACATGAATGTCAGTGTTAGTCATTGCCACCTATTTTGATACAAATCTAACATTGTTTGTCAATTAATACATTGTTACAATGCATGACTGCTAAATGGTTAAAGATAAACATGCCTAGTCTCAACAAATGAGTGATAGCCTGGGTAGCGCGAAACACCAGCCACAAACATCATT
>JAXIVD010000318.1:152745-184326 GCA_036785275.1 Cancer borealis | reverse complement strand
GGTGGACGAGGCAGTTACTACTACAACCATCATTACAACCATCACCTCACTGTCAACGGCTACACAATCCACCGTGCCGCGGACAAGTTAACACTAGTTGTGGGTGATGGAGGTTCTATAGTCGACATGAGCGAGATCGTGTTTTCTTCCGAGGATGAGGATGACACGGAGGATACCACGCAGAGCCCGAAGGCCTGTGAGGAATTCCTAGAGGAGTGTTGAGAGGGAGAGATGGTAGTAAGTAGACCCCTGGGTGGTTAAAGGAAAGGTTACTGCCTATAAAAACTCTTTTGCAGCGGCGAGGAGATGCCGAACTGGTAAACTGGTCCCGCAGCTGAAGCAGTGATCACCGCAATCCTGGGGGCTCTGGACTCTGCCCCAGGGAAAGGACCTGGATGTTACCCCCCCACGGACGAAGGCTTGGTGAAGCCCCGCTGAGGATCACCACCCTGCTCAGTTTGCCAGGACTGGTGGGAGTTGGCTTCACCTATTCCGACCAGGAGGTCGAGTCACGTCTGACTCGGAAGTCTTGCATAGAGACAAGAAGAAAGAAGAAGAAGAAGAAGAAGACCGGTCCCGACTTATGTTGATAATATATAAACTCATGTTCTTACGAGTGTGAGAATACGAGGATTTATTTATTTATTTTTTTTTTTTTTTTTAAATAATGGACAACTGTACCGAGGGTCAGAGTTAAGAAGAAAAAACGAGAATGGTAAAATAATGGTTAACTTTAATGATGAATAAATAAATAAAGTACTCGCTATATCCGTGGTGGTGCTCTTACAAATGCTTATCCACCCTTAGCGACACAAACATAAACATATACCTTAACAGAAATATTCCTATTCTATCCTACCTAACTATACGTGAGGGAACTGATGGAAAAACGACCAAAATACACTCACGCCACAAATATTGTTTGAGAGTCACTGGGTCCTTCTGGCCGTCGTCCTTGTTTGAGAGGCAACTCCACATGCAGCCTTCGTCAAACACCAACCGAAAGACGAGTCTTTTGCTGGTCCTCTCGGCAGCTGTATCCGGGAGGACAATTTACTGTTAGATATTAATAAATGTTTTTTCAAGTGTGGCAAGGCTTTTAGGAACACTGAAGGCTTACCTGTCTGGAGCGGGGTCACGGAACACTAGTGACTGACCTTCCGCCCAGACCGGTATATATATCCTCAGTTCCAGTGACGTCACGCGTTTTCCCCATCATCCTCTTTCGCTAGTAGTACCTACTCTAACCATAACAAGGTATCTTAACGAGCGTCGAGAATACGAGGATTTACCGGTGATTCCGCAAAGGAATCACCGTAATGATAGTTGGCCCGTTGTACTCGGTACACGGCTTTCCTCTTTAAAAAAAATAAATCCTCGTATTCTCACACTCGTAAGAACATGAGTTTATATATTATCAACATAAGTCGGGACCGGTCTTCTTCTTCTTCTTCTTCTTCCTTCTTGTCTCTATGCAAGACTTCCGAGTCAGACGTGACTCTACCTCCTGGTCGGAATAGGTGAACCCAACTCCCAACCAGTCCTGGCAAACTGAGCAGGGTGGTGATCCTCGACGGGGTCTCACCAAAGCCTTCATCCATGGGGGGTGAACTTCCAGTCCTTTACCTGGGCACTACAGAGCCCCCAGGACTGCGGTGATCTCTGCTTCAGCTGCGGGACCAGTTTACCAGTTCGGCATCTCCTCGCCGCTGCAAAAGAGTTTTTATAGGCAGTAACCTTTCCTTTAACCACCCAGGGGTCTACTTACTACCATCTCTCCCTCTCAACACTCCTCTAGGAATTCCTCACAGGCCTTCGGGCTCTGCGTGGTTCCTCCGTGTCATCCTCATCCTCGGAAGGAAACACGATCTCGCTCATGTCGACTATAGAACCTCCATCACCCACAACTAGTGTTAACTTGTCCGCGGCACGGTGGATTGTGTCGTCGTTGACAATGAGGTGGTGGTTGTAATGATGGTTGTAGTAGTAACTGCCTCGTCCACCCTCGAAATGGAGGAGTGTGTATTTGGCACCACCATAGTCGCCCTCACGTATAAGTTAATATCCCTAACTCCCGCGTCACACTCATCCGACGTTTCAATTTAAAAAAACATAGCATGGGCTTTCCGTTTCATTACCGTGGGCACCACCAACGAATCGAGCAAGGTGTTATTTCTTTTCTGTTTAGAATAATAAAGGACTCCATCTTCCTCTGATCGTGATGACCGACTTCTGAACACTCTGGTTTTATTGCTCCACCAAGCGCTTGTTCACCCACTTCTGTTATTTCCTCCTGGGGAAACCACGAGTCGCCTAACAAGTCTATCTGAGAATTCATAATTAAAATTTAATTGGAGGGGGGAAGGACCCATACGACCTTAAGAAAAAAAAACTCTTCTTCCTCTTTCAAATCTAACCCGTGAGTTGAATCTTAATCACACTAATCAAAAGTTAAAGCAAAAAAAAATTCAAGAACTAAAAAAAAATACCACCTGTTAAATTTAGTTAAGCCGTATCCACGCAGATACGGAGGGGAGGGGAAGGGTGCTCAGCGACCCGAAGGTCGCGACTCACTTACTAGTCCTGGGGTCCAGTGCCCGCAGGGGAGACTTGGAGCACTCTTCTCAAACTGGCTGAAAAATGTGCTAAAAGGATTCCCCTAATTGCTCATCTGGGCGTAACCCCAGTGTGCCTCAGGTTGGAAGGCATGGGCGTTGTTAATGGCGCCTCTCAGCTTATCATTTACTCTCTCTCTACCTTCGCGGTTAAAGTGTACTCCGTCAGATCTTAAGGAGTATAAAAAAAAGGCTTGGCACCAAAGGAAATAAATTCCTTACCCCGCAAAGCTCTCTTTTGGAGTTTGTTGTTAACTCCCTTGGCCACTTTATTATAAGCCTCCTGCTCGATCCTAGGCCTCCAACGTATTTCAGTTAGGCGTGGCTCAACTAGACAAATCTTTACCCTGGGGATGCAACGAGCCTCCAGCTGTTCTACAATAAGTTTTATGTGATTGACGATGTCCTTCACCTGACACCGGGGGTGGATGTCATTACTCCCCAGCCACAAAATCACCATGTCATAACGGCTGTTGAATACAGCGGTCAGGTGTTCATTATGAAAAAAAAACCGGGCTGTGGCTCCAGGTGATTTAAATATCTGGACATCAATAGGAGAGGGTAAGTGGTCCAGGTGAGAGGGCACTTGGCTATGCCCTACAATGGCTACTTTAAACATCTAAACTACGATTATCCCTATTACCACTAAGAGAATAATAAAAAAAAAATGACTTGGGGGGGCTAACTACCTACCTAACTAGCACTACGTTGCGTCCTCCGGACAACGTGGGCTGATGCGTAATTTGCATCTACACCGCTGCAACCACTGTACCGAGGGTCAGAGTTAGTTTACGAACAGAAAACGAATATAAAAATAATGGACAACTTTAATGATGAATAAATAAATAAAGTACTCGCTATATCCGTGGTGGTGCTCTTACAAATGCTTATCCACCCTTAGCGACACAAACATAAACATATACCTTAACAGAAATATTCCTATTCTATCCTACCTAACTATACGTGAGGGAACTGATGGAAAAACGACCAAAATACACTCACGCCACAAATATTGTTTGAGAGTCACTGGGTCCTTCTGGACCCAGACGGCAGCTGTCTGAAGCGGGGTCACGGAACACTAGTGACTGACCTTCCGCCCAGACCGGTATATATATCCTCAGTTCCAGTGACGTCACGCGTTTTTTCCATCATCCTCTTTCGCTAGTAGTACCTACTCTAACCATAACAAGGTATCTTAACGAGCGTCGAGAATACGAGGATTTACCGGTGATTCCGCAAAGGAATCACCGTAATGATAGTTGGCCCGTTGTACTCGGTACACATACTATACATCTAGTCATTTCTAGTGTACTCAACAATCAGTAAAGGTTTCAGGCGGTTATGGCGTATAATTTTACATCTTCACCATTATGGGGTTTGTATACGAAGTAAAATGTCTGCAATTCGACCAACTCCCTGTTTTTGGTCATAGAGAACATTTGATAACTTCTAATTTAAGCTAGGTAAAGTTTTGGAAGACGACTCAGTTTGTTTTTTGGACAAAGCAATTTTTTCCTGATAGATTTTTGTTTTGAATAAATTTGTGTTTGTTTGTTATGCAATGCATTTTTCCCCCAAGGTAAAAATTGCCACAAAAATGTGAAATTAATTCAAAACCATCAAAATAAATTTTTTTTTTTTTTTTTTAAAGTAAACCGAAGCAAACCTAATTAAACCCAACCTAACCTTAGCAAACATAATCAAACCTAACCTAACCTAAACTATCTGAACAAGTATCTGAGGTTGTATTTGCAGTGCATAATAAAGATAACGAGATATCAAGTGGGTCATCTTATGAATCTTTACTGGTTTGGTTAAAGGTTAGATTTAGTTAGGTTAGTCTTACTTAGGTTTGCTTAGGTTAGATTAGTTTTAATTAAATTTGCTTCTGTTTACTGAAAAAAAAAAATTCTCCTATTGATTTTGATGGTTTTGAATCAATCTGACTTTCTCGTGGCAATTTTTACCTTGAGGAAAAAATTGCCTGGCATAGCAAACAAACATCATATTAATTCAAAACACATCAAAATCTATAAGAAAAAAATTGCTTTGTCAGAAAATAGACTGGGTCGTCTTACGAATCTTTACCTGGACCTAACATAACATAACCAAAATTATCCAAAACCCTAACTTACATTAACAAATATCAGAACCTTGTTAAAACGAAACTAAACTTTAGTTTTCAAAGAGATCTCACAGAAAACATTGAATATCTCTAAGAATTTGCGACGAAATTTGGATTAAGAAAACCTTATCAAAATGCAACAAGTAATGCAAAAGTACAACCCTGAATTCTCTAGAGCATTCTGATGATGTAAATGGAAGATGTAACCGGTTAGGTTACGTTAGGTTATGGTTAGATTAGGTTTGGTTAGGTATGATTTGGCTCGGTTAGGTTTGGTTATATAAGCTTTTTATATTTCATTACCCAAAAGTTGGGCATTTTACTTTAATTTTTTTTCCTGATTGCCATATTATAGCCTGAATCTAGGTAAATTTCTCGAAGTCAATTGCTCGACAGTAAATTGCTCAAGAAATAATTTCTCAAACTATCAATTGCTCGACAATATGTTGCTTAAGAAAATAACCTAACCTAACCTAAATCAAAATTTATCCATTCTTGATTTTAACTTTTCAATTAACAATAATAGTTGCATTTTTTTATGAGCTTTATGTTTTCATATTGTTTTCTAAGTGGCAATAGAAGGATTACGTTACCCAGAAGGTGATCCCAGCATTGTACATCCTTCTTGGCAACTCACCCAGTCTTTTCAGGTGTCCAAACCATCTGAGTATTCATATTAAATTATTGTTGTAATTTACTTTAAAAATTTTGTCGTTTTAGGTAAACATGATAGAAAACCAAGAAAATTTATTACTTGTAAAATACAATAGATTAAATCTTATATTATAAACAAACATTCAAGACATAAACCCATATACATCAATGAATACAAGTATGTAGAAAACTATGTACGTACATGTTTGGGAGACTGCTTTCTGTAAAAATTGAAAATGAAAGTAGTTGAGGAATAATATGGAGATAACATTATAATGTTATCTCCATATTATTCCTCAACTACTTTCATTTTCAATTTTAACCTCGGGAGAAGACACTATAGTGTCATCTTCCGAGGTTATTACTTACATGTCATGTAATTATGGTGTTTTCCTATCAAGTCTGTTATTTGATATCGCCTCTGTCTGTATATAGACTGTTAGGTACAGTAGGTGTGTTATCAATAGTCGGGTTTTGGGGCGTTTCTTGACCATCTGTTGTAAGACCAATTCCTGATTACCGAGACGGCGATATTAAACTGTCTTACTTCATCATATACACGAATGTATTGACTTGACTGTCTTACTTACTTATTCTACAACTTCAAAAGAACTTAGTACATTGTTCCTGGGTAAACCTCGGTCTCTGACAGATCAGAAACTTAGCTTAAACGTCTCCGACAATGGAAATCTAAAGATCTGCGGCTAAAATTTAAACAAACAGTCTATCAGTCTCAGTCCAAGTCCCCTCGGCTCATGCTCTGAGAGCATAGTGACGCATAGTGATGATATCGATGCCATCGCTAGGAAACGCGGCGTTGTGATTAGCTGAGCTCGGCTCATGATCGCTGCGGGAGTCGCTACCGAACGGGGGGCTGAGTAGAGAGAAGGAGAGGCGGCATCTCATCCAGGCGACAATATGGCTCCTTGGCTGGTGTTTCTTTTCTGCCATTACGTCGGCTAGTCTTCCGTAGAAACACTTCGCCTTGGGGCCCATTCCACCTGATGAGGTGAAAACCAGGGGCATAAAGCTGCCCTGATCCACGTGCTGGATCCTCTCCTCGTATGCCCTGACTTTGTCGTTCTTGTTCTTCTTGTGTGCAGCTTCTTCCTCATGGCGTGTATGGCCGCTTCTCCCCCTGCCAGTTGTCCTGCACACACCTGCAGGTTCCCCACTGCCCTCCGTATGTCCTCCTTGACTACCGCCATGATGCATTTTCCCATGATGCGTCTTGGGACCTCACCGATGCCGATGGGTCTGCATCCTGGCTTTTTGTCAAGAGGGATTAAACGGCAAGCAGTCAAGGCGTCAAGGTGTCTGGAAGGTGTGGCGGCCATCTTCCTCGCTAGTGATGCCAGGGCATTGCAGAGGTCGCTAGCGGCGCTGCCACAGATGGGGACACTCAACAGGCGGCGCATCCAGGCCTGAGGGACCCGCACTCCCATGGGTTTGGAGTGCCTTCCTCCACACCAGCTCTCCTGTTATCATTTCATAGATAACTCTGTTTGGTGGGTGAAGGCAACCCTGCAGTCGGAGTTCCTCGGAGAAACTGGGCTGAGGATTTTTTTCCTCTAGTTGGCTGATGGTTTACCTGTTGAGTGGAGGCACACCTCCTGCCTCTTCCTCCTCAAGAGCCCGCAGGGCGGAAGACACGTTGCCCTGCCGCATCTTGTCCGCAAAGCTACGAACCTTGTCATGGTAGTGATGTTTAGAGGAAGCTCTTGGCAGGTGCTTTTGGATGGCTCTGGCCTCCCCTATGAGCTCATCCAGTTTATTATCCTGCCAGAGATCGATTCTTCTTGTGACGGCCTTGACATTGTCGCTGGTCGTGGCCTTATGGTGGGTCTTTTGAAAGAAGAGCTTTGGCAGTAGAAACACAATTTTTAGTGAAACCGGTGTTAGAGGTGTGTCTTGGTTATAGTTGTTGAGGAGAATGACCATTTCTCTAACAACTTTAGACGTGGCTGCACATTTTGGAGGCTCAAAGAGGTTGCTGGCAGACCACCCAACCATCTCTTCGTAAGAGTCCTCCACCCATCTTTTTACCGTCTCTTCTGACAGCGCTTTCCAGGTGAAGGTCCTATAATTTCCTGCCGTATCAGGATTAGGTTGCGGCACGTTGTGTTGGGACGGCGGCTGATTGAGCTGTGATGGCGGTGCTGGTGGCTGGCTAGCATGGGGTTGTGGTGGCAAGTCTGCTGGCTGTCCTGTATTATCTTCCGCCTCCTCCAGCTACTCATCCTGGGCATCCCGGCTGGCTCCTGGTTGCTCTCGCTCCTCCTCTGTGTCTCTGCTTTGTCCACGCCCCAGAGGATTTTGGCAATTTTCACTTCCGGCAATTTCTACATTTTATTTTGTTTCTTGCACATATACACCCAACACAATTATGGTGTTCTCTAGTGCATTGACAGCATATTTGAATGGGTGGGGCAGACATCTTATATACGGCATTATATTATACATAAAGAGAGACAAACAGGGAGAGAGAGAGAGAGAGAGAGAGAGACTAGTACTACTACTACTACTACTACTACTACTACTACTACTTCTACTACTGCTACTACTTCTACTACTGCTATTACTACTGCTACTGCTATACCTTGAATATGCGATACAATTCTGGTCACCAAACTACATTAAGGTTAAGGTTAAGGTGCATGGGTTTCAGTTTCGGTATCCATCAATGAAGATTCCTACATTGCGTAATTGATCGTATGAAGAACGATTAAGACAGTTAGACACGTTCACTCTCCATAAGCGAAGAATTAGGGGAGATATGATTGAAGTCTTTAAAATACTAAATAAATTCGATAAAATCAATCCAGAAGTACTTTTTGAGATGAATAATGCGTCAGTAATGAGAGGTAATGGTATGAAATCAAAAGTACAAAGATATAACACAATTGGTCGTAAGTCATTCTTCAATGTTAAGAGTTGTTGACCATTGGAATAGACTCCCAGCATCAGTAATTAATTCTAAAATTATGGACATTTTCAATTCATTTCACTATTTTCCTTGTGATCATTTCAGTTTTTGATTTTTCCATAGTCTGTCCAATTTCTTCTCAAAAGTCCACACTGATTCTGCCTTAGCCACCTCATCTGGTAGTTTGTTTCAATTATTAATGACTGTTGGTGAACACATCTTTTCTTTTATCTAACCTTGACCTTCTCTTGTACAATTTCTTGCTGTGTCCTCTTGTTCCCATTTCTTCAGATCTCTCAAACAGCTCCCCGCATTCTTCCTCATCATATTCACCACTCACTATTTTAAAGACCTCTATCATCTCTTACCCTTCTGTACGCCAAGGTTGGTAAGTTAAGTTTAACCAATCTTTCCTCATATGACAGATTCTTCAGTGTTAGTATTAACTTCGTGGCTCATCTCTGAACATTTTCAATATTTTTTATGTCTTTCTTCTTATAAGGACTTCACATCTGATTTGCATATTCTAGGTGGGGTCTTACCATAGCCGTATATAATGCCATGAGCATTATTTCGTCCAGAGTTATAAATGTTTTCCTGATAATACCCAATATTCTATTATGTATAATTAGGAAGAAAATACACATATTAACATAAATTATATATTCTAGCCAAGGGAAAAAAAAACATTTATTTACCTTTATTACATATATAGGCGGTGGTGTTGTACCGGGTTGGACCGTGCACTCGCCGGACATGCATCGTCCTAGTACCGCGTTTTGTCATGCAAGGATCGGCCAGGACCGGCCGTTGCCGGGGAGTGGTTCTTGGGACATCGTGCTTTCATCGCCATTCACCGAAAAAACACCAGGCATGTACCGAGCGCGTCTCAGCAGTCATCAGGCGCACACCGTACTATGCGAGAAAAAAAAAATTCAGGCAAATCTGTCACGGTAAACGCCGAATTCTAGATTTCTTAATGATCGGGACGCACCGGCAAAGATCGTGCTCGACCTTACTTTGTGGGACAGGGGCTTGAGGGCCTCATTGCACCTTTTCCAATTTCTAATACATGAAATTTTTTTGCATTAAATTCCATTTCCCATGTCTTGCTCCATTCATATATCTTGTTTACATCAATCTGTAGCTCCTCACAATCCTTGTGGCTTTCTATCTTTCTTAGTAATTTTGCATCATCTGCAAATAAACTTATGTAACTGCTTACTCCTTCTGTCATGTCATTTACATATATTAAAAACATTATTGGTGCCAAAACTGATCCCTGTGGTACTCCATTTTACACTTCTCTCCATTCAGATTTTTCATCCTTTACTACTGTTCTCATTTCCCATCGTTTCAGATAGTCTTCCATCCAGTTATTTAAATGTTCCTTTCAATTCTACAATGTGTTCCAACTCCCATAGTAATCTCCTGTGCGGAACCTTATCAAATGCCTTTTTGAAGTCTAAATATATGCAGTTCGCCCATCCATCTCTTTCTTGTGTTATATCTATTACTCTTGAATAAAAACTTTAAAAATTTGTGACACGTGATCTTCTTGTTCTGAATCAAAATTGTCTATCTGTTATTATTCTTTCTCTTTCTAAGTATTCAGTCCATATCACTTGATGACCTTCTCATATATCTTAGAACATAAGAAATTAGGAGACTGCAAGAGGCCAGTTAATGACCTATACGAGGCAGTTCCTTGTCCTCCACCCTTGGAATAATCCAATATTTAGCCATCCCACCTGTCATCCCTATCCATACTCTCATCCAGCCGTCTTTTAAAGCTACCTATTGACTCAGCACTTACTACGTGTCTATCCAGCCTATTCCAATCGTTCACGACTCTGTTTGTGAACCAATATCTACCTATGTCTGTCCTGAATCTAAGTTTTTCTAGCTTGTACCCATTTCCACGCGTCCTATCCTGGGTACTAAATTCTAAAACCTGATCAATGTTTCCCTTATTAATTCCTTTTACCCATCTTGCATACTATGCTGGTCAATGACACTGGTCTATAATTAAATGGTTCTTTTTTGTTTCCATTCTTGTAAAGAGGCATTATATCAGCTCTTTTCCATTCTTTAGGGACTGTTCCTGTTTTAATAGAACACTCAATTGTATTATGAATTGGTTAAGCCATTTCTTGTCTACATTGCTTCAAAATGTATCCATGTTTACCATTCACAACTTTCTTCTCCAACTGTCCTCTTCTGGATTTTTCATCCACCTTCAGTGGGTCCCCTCCCACGTGGGCGTCATGGGCAATAAGATTAAGGTGCCTTAATGGTGGCCGACAGAGCGGCAGTGGAGGCACACTCCCACCCCATCCTCCTACTGACCACACTGACTTTCTCATCAACCTCCACACAGCCTGCAAACTACACTGGGACACAGATTTGACTTACGCCCTACAGTACACCTCACTTGGACGCATCAGTCAAGACACACAACACCACTGGTGGACCTACTAAACTACTCCCCCAGCCGTGCCACCGACACTGCCGTCACCACACTCACAATTGGATACAACCGCTTAAACTCACACCTTCACAAGCTGGGCATAACAGATGACAACCACTGCCCTTGGTGCCCTGCACAACCACACACCCCAGAACACCTATTGCACTAGCTGTCCTCGCCACCATTCCCACCGCATGGCACTGCTCCACTCACTGTCGTTTCTCCACTTCCGCAGACCAACAATAACTGACCTCTTAGTACCCTGGCCTGGCCTTCGAAGTACTTCAGCACACCAGGACCTTCCACCAGAGGACAGGTCAACTCAACACGATCTGATCCACTTACTCAACCTGCAACTGCAACCTGCACTATAGCCTGCACGGCCAAAGCAAGTTCACAAGAAGAAGAAGAAGAAGACCTCTTCTTCGAGAACAAGGTAAAGTTTAGCTTGGTTTGAACAATTGGTTCTATTATTTGTCAATATAGGTTAAGGTTTGGTTAATTTATGTTATGTTATGTTATGTTAGTTTAGAAGATATCAAATGTTTTCTATGATCAAAAATCTAGGGTTGGACGAGGTGCAGACGCCAATTTCTTGTGTGGATCATTGTACCACGTGTAAAGGTCAATTTATCTACTCTCAAAGGTCACAATAATAATTGGGTCACACGGAGAACTTGTCTGTGTTTCCTACTGAAGTTATAAGCTCCTATATCCTACTCCTTTACTACCACATACTCCTATTATTATTATTATTATTGAAAAAGAATTGGAAGGGAATGGATGGTGTTGTTGGTGGGACTGTGGGGAGGTGAGTGTATGGATTGATTGGGTGAAAAAATTGGAAGGGAATGGATGGTGGTGTAGCTAGGTTAGAGCGCATGAGATTGATGTAAAAATTCTCCGCTGGATTAGGTCATGGATAAGCAATAGGCAGCAAAGTTACAATTAATGGCCCCTTTGGGGCGGGGTAACAAGTGGAGTGCCACAGGGATCTGTATTAGGGTCATTATTACTTATAATATACATTAACGACTTAAGACAATGGGATTAGTAGTGATATTAGTAAATTTGCTGATGATTCTAAGATAGGTAGGATTATTAAATCAGAGTCTGATGTAAAAGACTTGCAGGGGGACTTAGATAGGTTAAACGAGTGAGTTGTTAAGTGGCAGATGGATTTTAATATTTACAAGTGTAAAGTAATGAATATTGGTAGGGAAAATCCTCAAATCTTCAAAACAGGTACAATATAAACAGGGTAATGCTGCATGAATAGGTCAGAATGTGAGAGGGATTTGGGTGTTCAGGTTAGCTCAGACCTCCGTCCCAGAAAACAATGTATTGAGGCTAGAAATAGGGCTAATAGGTTGTTAGGATTCATTACTAGAAGTATTAAAAGTAGAAGTGCTGAGGTTATTTTGGAGTTGTATTTAACGTTAGTCAGACCTCACCTCGACTATGCAGTGCCGTTTTGGTCACCGTATTATAGAATGGATACAATTTTGTTAGTGTCGGTGCAGAGAAGGATGATCAAAATGATAGAAGGGATTCATAATTTTAGCTATGAAAGGAGACTATAGCTTTTGAAATTGCACTCACTGGAGCGACGTAGAGTAAAAGGAGATCTGATTGAAGTATTATATTTAAGTGGGTGAAGGGTTTTAATAAGGGGATTATAGGAACAGTTCTTACGATCAGTAATCAGGATAGGACAAGAAATAACGGATTCAAACTAGAAAAATGTAGATTTTATAAAGAAATAGGCAGAAATTGGTTTACAAATAGGGTGGTGGATGATTGGAACAGAGTCAGTCAGCAGGTAGTTAGTGCACAGACAATAGGAAATTTTAAGAGAAGATTTGACGACTTCATGGATGGGGATGAGAGGTGGGTGTAGGTAATAAGGGGTATAGGATTAACAGGCCCGGAGGCCTATAGGCCTCCGGGCCTGTTGTAACTTCCTTATATTCATATGTTCTTATGTTCTTATGTTGTTGGTGGGACTGTGTCAGGACTGTCAGCTTCTGTCAGGTATCAGGATAGGAAATAGAAATGCACAAATGATTGACCGGAAGAAAGAACTCCTTTACAAAATATGGTTTGATAGGGATGAAAAATAACCCTTGTATGTTTGATATTTGTTGAGGTTCTGCTGCTCATAATGGAGGATAATCAGGGAACTTAGGGAAGGTCAATTATACCGTCATCCAGGCTCTTCGCCTTTTACTCCTTTGAATCACCGGTTGTTTACAAGCCTCTGATCAGTGGGTACAGGTCTAAACATATTTTGGCCACAAATATATATCAAAAGAAAACATAATATAATAATGATACACATAATCATAAATAAAACTAAGAAACTAAAGTTTACTAATTCCTTAACACTCCCTCTTAAACTTAAGTTTCTCCCTTTACAACACCAAATTTAATCATCTTATTCTTTGTAACTGGTTTGGTGAACATATCCGATATATTCTCTTCAGACGGAATGTATCTCAAATCTGTGATACCTTGTTCTATCTCAGAGCGAATGAAGTGATACCTTATATCTATGTGTTTTGACCTCTGATGGTGTACAGGATTTTTAGCTAAGGCTAGAGCCCCTTGATTGTCCACATACAGTAACACAGCCTCCTTATTACAACCATTCATATCAGAATACAATTGCCTTAGGAAATTACCCTCCTGCATAGCATTTGTTATGGCCATGTACTCTGCTTCACATGTTGACAGAGCTACTGTATTTTGTTTCTTACTCTTCCATGATATTAATGGCCCACACTTGCTTAGCTGGAAGGTATAGCCTGAAATGCTGCGCCTATCCTCTGATGCGCCCCAGTCAGCATCACAAAACCCAACAAGCTCCAATGGGTGACACGACTTAGAGAACTTAAGAGTGTAATTAAGTGTACCCTTGATATATCTCAGGACATGTTTAGCAAGGCCCAAGTGTGCTTGTGTTGGTCTTGCCATGTGTTGAGATAACTTTGTGACAACATAGCATAAGTCTGGTCTTGTGCCTGTCATTACATATATCAGACTTCCAACTATTTTTCTGTACAATTTGGGATCATCTAGTTCTTTAGAATTATCATTTGTCATCTTTACAATGCTTGGATCACATGGGATGGCCTTAGGTTTGCAATCACTCATATTAAACTTGGTTAACATTTTTTCACAATGCTCCCTTTGGTTCATCATGATACAGTCATCCCCAAAGACAAATTCTATACCCAAAAACCAGTTCAGCCTTCCCATATCCTTCATTTTGAACTTATCACTAAGACACTCCTTGACACTGTTCAATGCTGTCCTACTACTACCAACAATAATGATATCATCTACCCAAAATAAGATTATAGTGGTTGAATCCTCCCTAATTTTTGTGTACAGACAATAATCAGCTTGTGATTGAATAAAGTCTTCCTCAAGCAAGCATTTGTGTAATAAGTTGTACCAATTTCTGCCACTCTGTTTAAGACCATACAAAGATTTTTTAAGTTTACATACAAGTGCTTCCCCCTTCTCATTGGTCACAACAAAACCCTGTGGCTGTTCCAGGAAAATTTCACAGTCTATATCAGCATTCAGGTAGGCAGTCTTTACATCCATCTGACCAACAGTCATATTGTTCTGAACTGCAAACTGCATCAACATTCTAATAGATGTGAGTTTGGTTGTTGGTGAAAATGTTTCTTGAAAGTCAATACCTTGCACCTGAGAGTACCCTTTTGCTACATACCTGGCTTTGAATCTTTCACCACTGTCATGACTGTTCTTTACTGTATACACCCACTTTCCTCCTACCATTCTTCTTCCTTCTGGTAATAGGGTTAACTCGTATGTGTCGTTGTCCTTCAAAGCTTGAATTTCTTCTTCCATGGCCCTTTTCCAAGAGTGAGAGTCCTTTGATGAGATTGCATCCTCGTACGTTTGTGGGACGTCAGCAACCTTGTAGCAAAAATGCACCATACTCTTGGCACCTTCATCGTCCTCGTCTCCTTCATCGTAATCTTCTAGGTGTTTTGGCTTATTCCTCTGTCTCTGAGGATATCTTCTTCTTTCTTCTTGGCTTTCACTCCCTTCTTGTACATTGTCTTCCTTTTTATTGTCTTCTTCCACCTGCTCATCCACCTCTTGTGATTTTGACCTTGGGTACACATGCACATAGTCATCATGCTCTCCCAGATCCTGTTCAAATTTCTCAGTGAATCTTACACATCTTACTTTCTTTACTTCATTTTTCTCAGGGAGATACACAAAATAAGCTGGACTTTCTTCATCATATCCTACAAATATACCTTTTTCACAGCGAGCATCAAACTTCTTATTTTGTAGGTATGCATAGCAAACTGTCCCAAATTTGTGCATGTTACTCAGGTTCGGTTTTCTTCCTGTCAAAATTTCAATTGGAGTCTTGCCAGTCCTTGGGTTATAGCACCGGTTCCTGATTTTTGCAGCAGTTTTCACGGCATAGGTCCATAACTCCCTTGGTAACTTGCTTTCAAGGATCAGGCATCTGGCCATCTCGCTCAGGGTTCTCCAGGATCTTTCCACTGTTCCATTTTGGTGAGGTGAGTATGGGGCTGAAAACTCCTGTTTTATGTGGTTTCTTATCATAAGGGATCTGAAGGTTTCAGAAGTAAACTCTGTGCCATTGTCCGTCCTCAAACGCTTCACAGTTCCATATGGTGACATAGATGCAATGAACTTTTCTGCTGCTGCCACTGTGTCAGTCTTACTCTTCAATAAATATACTTTCATTACGCCAGAATAATCATCAACAAATGACATCATATACTTGAATTCTCCCCTACCAGTGGGAACAATAGGGCCTGATAGGTCACAGTGCACTAAGTGAAGAATTTCAGTAGCTCTTGTGTCTGGGTTTCTGTTTCTGTATTGGGCCATTTTTCCCAAGATGCATGTTTCACAATCAAACATTTCTTCTCCAATAATGGTCATTCCATCAACAACCTTTTCTAATTTCATCACATCCTTCATGTTACAGTGTCCGAGAATTTTATGCCACTCTTCCGCTGAATGCCTTCCTTTTCGGTTTGGTTGAACATTATTAATGAAATATAACTTCTTCTTTTTCTCAATGGGAAATGTTGTGCCATCCATAGTCTTCAGTTCAGCATCATTTTGAGAAAAAGTGACTGACGTTCCCATCTCCGTGGCTGCTTGGACAGAGAAGATGTCATGGGTGAAAGAGGGCACGTACAGGGCATTTTGCAGAGTGCCTTTTCTTAACTTTCCGTTACTGTCATACATTTTTACTATGGCATCACCCTTTCCTTGAACAGCACCATTTGTTCTGCTCCCATCCGCTAGTTCAATGACATGGTTCTCCGGTTCAAAGTTATCATTAAATCTGATGAATTTGGACTTATCAGTGACAATATGTGTTGTAGCACCACAATCTACCAATAAGGTGTTTCCTTTTATTGGGTCAAGGGATTGTTCATTTGCCTTGAATACAAAATTGTGAGCACCATCATCATGCTCTTGGGAATCTTCCTCCACTTTGTTCACAGACTTAACTGAATTTTTATTCCTACAAAAGTCAGTATCATGAGTGCTGGATTTACAGTAATCACACCATCTGTTGGTTTTCAATGTCTTGTCTTTGCTCCTACATTGAAAACTTCTGTGTCCTTCTTTTCCACATGAATAACAAATTATTTTAACTTTTACTCTGCTATTGAACTTCATTACACTGTCCCCATCTGAAGGGGTAGCCTGGCATTTTTCAGACTCTTCAAAGCTCCTTAAGGCAACTTTGAATTCTGCAAAAGTCATCATTTTATCTTTCTGTGTAACTACAGTACAAAAAGTCTTATAGCTTGGAGGTAGGCCTTTCAGTAACATTGCAATCAATAAGCTGTCACTGATACTCTCTCCTGCAGTCTTAAGTGAAGTGGCTGCAGTTTCAGCACGAATCATATAGTCAGTGGCAGTTTCAACTTCTATATCCATCTTCAGAGAACAAAGCTCGTGATACAATGAAATTATTCTAGGCTTACTGGTGCCAACATAATGGCTTCTTAGGATTTCCAATGCCTTCTTACCGTCATCCTCTGCATTTCTTATAATGAGGTTAATACTCTTGTCATCTAGTACTTGCACCAGTTCAGCAAAAACTTGGGCATTTTTCTCGGTATCAGGGGTGGCGTCTGTCAGCACCCCGTGTAGTTTCTGTGCCCGCAGGTATCCCTTAAACTTCACCTCCCACAGTTCGTACTTAGCTTCGTCTCCATTGAATATCAGGCGTGTACTGGGCCCATAACCTGTTGAGGTTCTGCTGCTCATAATGGAGGATAATCAGGGAACTTAGGGAAGGTCAATTATACCGTCATCCAGGCTCTTCGCCTTTTACTCCTTTGAATCACCGGTTGTTTACAAGCCTCTGATCAGTGGGTACAGGTCTAAACATATTTTGGCCACAAATATATATCAAAAGAAAACATAATATAATAATGATACACATAATCATAAATAAAACTAAGAAACTAAAGTTTACTAATTCCTTAACAATATTGTTCTGTTTTTCTTTTTCTTTTTTTTAATTCATCTGTTTGTTATATCGTTGACAGGAGCTGCCAATAACTTGGCGTTAAGAGTTAAGGCAGACCTCCTGTGACATCAAGATCAAGATTAAGTCACCAGTAGCATCAAGATCAAAATCTAGATCATTTAGTGACTAAAATAGTGAGTGACATTTCAGGAGGAAAACAAACGGATCAAGATCAAGGCGGGCAACAACACTTACTTTGGTTACTTTGGTTACTCTGGATGATTTCGCCTGTTATTGGCACAGTTGAGGTGAGCCTCCACTGGTTTCAGGGTCCGCATCTCCTGTCCTCCGTGTGATTTCCGGGAGGGTGCTGTGGTGGGAGTTTGAGTATCGTGGTGTTGGCGGTTCGTCCGGTATTCTGCTCAGTCACTTGTCAAGTGTTCTTTTGAAGCTTTCTGGGGAGGTGCCTGTATGGTCTCGGATCTCTCGAGGGAGACTGTTGAAGATGCGAGTACCATTATATGTGAAGGAATTGTGTATCAGTGTGCGCACTTTATGTGTTGTGCCCAGGGTGCTCCTCACATAGCACAGTCTTCCTCTCCTTGGGTGGCCCGACATTTGGTACTATTCCCTCAAGAATCTTCCACACATATATAGCAATGTACCTCTCCCTCCTTCTTTGAAGTGAATATAACTTCAAGTGGCTGAGTCTTTCCCAGTAGTTCATGTGCTGGACTCCCTGAATCCTGCTGGTAAAGGTTTTCTGGATGGCTTCAAGGGTAGTAATGTCCTGGATGGTGTGGGGGGGTACAGTTGACAGCAGTATTCCAGCTTGGGTAGGATCAGGGTTTTCCACAGGGTGACCATGCATCTTTTCTCCCTTGTTGTGAAGGTTCTTAAGACCCAACCACTCATCTGTCTTGCAGCATCTTTGATCTTGATATAGTGGTGGGTGAAGGATGTATCTCTGCTCATGTGTACCCCCAGATCTTTCACATGGTCCTTTCCCTGGATGGTGTGGCTGTTTATTAGGTACTCTGTTGTTTCCCTCAGCTCTGAGTTATTTCCGTACCTCAGTAGCTCGAACTTTTCTCCGTTCAGTGCCATGTTGTTATCTTGTGCCCAGCTGAGTATCCTGGTCAGGTCCTGCTGTAGTTGGATTGTGTCTTTGTCTCTTATTTCCTTTCTGACTCTTGTGTCATCCGCGAAAGACGTGGCATCTGAGTGTTTTAGGTTCTTATCAATGTCGCCAATATGGACTAGGAACAGTAGTGGGCCAAGTACTGAACCTTGTGGCACTCCACTCTGGACTTTGCTTGGCTTCGATAGTTCTCCATGTACTGAGACCGTCTGTGTTCTCTCCGATAGGAAGTTATGTAGCCACTTTCCTAGTGACCCATATATGCCATGGTTTCGGAGTTTATGCAGCAGGATCCCATGGTCTACCTTATCGAAAGCTTTAGCAAAGTCCAGGTATATGACGTCCGCATTTCCGCTGTGGTGCCCGGGGGGGGACGGGAATGTTTTTTTTATTTATAGTTGTTAATTGTTGTTATTTTATTCTTTATTTAATTTGTTTTACTTTCACTTCACTGCTGGAGGACCACCAGTGTGGTGCCTTGTCATTAAATTAACCTCTAATGGGGAACTCTTATGGCAATTAACAAGATATTTACTTTGATTAATTATATTTATAAATGGTCCCTGATGTTGGATATTTCCCTGAATATTAAAAAAAGAAAGCTGCCACCACCCCCAAAGATTTAATGAGAATTAGGGGATTCTCAGGGAATTTAGTTTCTTCCTAAAGGGAAGTTAAAATATTCGAAAGAGAAAATAATTACTACCAGGGAAATATAGGCGACCAATGAAAAGAAAAGGGAACTGATTTAACAATTTAGTTATTTGGTAGAATGGACTGAGTTTCAATAAGGCACATGGATTCGTGGATTTGTTTCATATCCTTTTTCAAGAGTGTTGAGCACTTCCCCACACTTATCTTACCACACCAACAGAGGTTATTATAATACGAAATCACTTCTTTAGATTTACTAGAGTTATTTATTTACTGTATAGTTGGGGTGGAATATACCTTAAACATACACTAAGGCATCAGAAGCTTAATTGTTTACAACAGAGAAAACGACCATAAACGTACACACTGAGTTGGTCTTCCTTTATCTCATTCAGAGATATCAATTCTCTTCATACACTAAAACAAACTTTATACCCTTGACTCCCTTCCCTAATTATGTCACCCTGTAAATGTTGTGAATTTAGTAACTGTACCTGACAATGGTTAAGTAACCTTTTCTCAGGGAATTTTTCCTAAACTAGGGTGAAAACATTACTTTCTGGGTTCAACATTTCCGACACATTCATCTTCCACGAACATTGAATTTCCTTCCTACCCTGAAGAACTAACAACAAAAAATTACTTTGGCCAACCTAATACGACTACATCTTAAAACAAGCCCACGTGGTTCCCTTATACAACAAAGAAAAATATCTTAGATAGGGCATAATTCACCCCGTGGTTTGACATTACTAACAAATACATAGTGGGAAATGTGTTCACTGTATAGGTGTGATGGTGGAGTCCTGTTAATGGGAAGCAGGGGTGAGGGCTTTCTTCACGGAATAATTCACTTCCTTTAACTCAGAAGTTAATACCTAGTCACAATAACATAGAAATTACAATGAAAAAGATATATTGTACACCATGAAATATTATCTTTGGGGGGACAACAGGGGACCATGTGGTTTTGAAACCACGTTGTCCTTCTTGAAGAGAAGGAAATTGGTATTATCCACTTATAATAGATCTCAACAGAGGTTTACATATATTGTCAGGCTACTGGGGAAGATTATGGACTATATAAGAATTCTTAGAGGCATAAGATCTCACTAATATTGAGAAATTACAAGAGCGATTTTACCCACCTGTTAATGGGAAGCAGGGGTGAGGGCTTTCTGACGCGATTCCCCGGGAAAGGCGGGAATGAGAAGAGGGGGAAGGGGGGGTTTCGGGAATGTTCTTCCTTTGATCTTTTTATTAATTGATTATTGAGACATGAAATAGTTATCAGTTTATAGGAAATTAATTTTGACGCTAAATAAGTAACAGTTAGATATCTATTGAACCTGATCTCTGGATTACTATATAGGGGAAAATTCTGGTGTACGTGACTTTTTGTCAGCTCAACAGGCCCCATGGGGCGTGATCGCCTCATGATGAAATATTACATCATTCTTAACAAAGTTTTGTGAGAAGATAACTAAGTAGGTTAATTATATTAGACTATGGAGAGCATTTTGACAAGTTAATGACTATTACTAGTGATTAGATTATGATATTAATTTATTTCTATAGAAAACTGTCTTGTGGGGGGGGGATGACTGCATAGGATTTGAAAGTTTGGAGAAACAATTCTAATATAAACATTAATATAAACATATAGTATAAAATTATGAATGATATGTGAGTAAAAACATTTATATAATGCAGTATCACCTTGGGAATACAAGATCTAAGGGCAGACTAAACAAAACAAAAAGATACATTCAGTAGGCCGGTTTGAGATAAAATTGGAGGCATCACATCGCCTTCTTGGATGCATCTCATTATTCCTTCGTAGTGTATCAGGAGCTGGGAGAGGCATGAACGGTTCTGTCTGAAACCGTGTTGTCCTTCATTGAAAAGACTGTTGGCCTCAAAGAAGTCTACCATCTGTTTCCTGATCACTCTCTCACATATCTTGATGAGGTGAGAAGTTAATACCACTGGTCTGTATCTATTGGGCAATCCTCTGCTTCCTCCTTTGTGTATTGGAGTAATTATGCCTGTTTTCAGGGTTTTGGGTATTGTACCGGTAGCCAGTGACTTGGTCCAGAGTGCCTTCAGAGGTTTGGCAAGTTCCATTTTGCACCTTCTTAGTAGCTGTGGGTGGAAGCCGTCTGATCCAGCTGCTGCGTCTGGTGCCATGTCATCTATTGCTGCTATTATGTCCTCTTCATTGATGGTAATGGTGGTCAAGTGTTGTCTTGTATTTGGTGTCTCTTCAGTGGTAAATCCTGCGGATTTACCACTGCTTATTCCTGCTTTGGCTCACTGAAGACACTCTCATATTGCCTTTACAAAATATCTGCCATTTCTTTTGGTTCTCCCGTTAAAGTGCCTTCCTCTTTGATAAGGGGACCTACTGCTGATGTAGTTTTGAGCTTTCTGTTTGCATATGAGAAAAAATACCTGAGACTATGTTTAATGTTCTCTATGGCTTGTCTTTCTTTTCTTTTCCGTTGTTCTTCATGGGAGATTTTCAGTTTTTCTTCTATTTCTTTAATTTGTCGCCTCACCCTATCCCTGGTTGGGTGGTGGCCAGTCTTATTTAGTTTGGCTTGTAGGTCGTGCCTTTTCTTCATTAGAACCTTTCTGTCCCGAGGTATTATGCTGCTTTTGTGTTTGGCCTTTTTCTTTGGGATGTGTTTGCCGCAGATATTTTGGCATTGGGTGATGATAGTTTTCAGGGTTTCATTTACATCCTCTTGGCCATGCAGCAGGCTTTGCCAGTTAATTTCCTGCAGTTCAGATTTTACTTTGATTGGATTGGATTGGATTGAGTTGCACTGAATTATCAATTTTAGGAGTCCCTATATGCCCGGGAAGGTAGCCGGGCATAGGGAAAGTGGAAATAGAGAGCAGGGAAGCTCTTAGACATGGCGAGCGCCCCCGCATCCAAGGGGGAGGGTATGGAGTCTGAGGACTTCCCACCAATCACCTCCGGCAAGCGAGCGTGGACACCTTCTCCATGCAGAGAGACGCCTGGTAAAACACCACGAACCACCCAGGACCAACATCCATCCACAGACCACCTGGTGAAGGCGTCATTCATGCTTAGAGCCACTACTGAAGCCAAAGTGTTTGCTAACTCCAGCAGGGTTTCCCATGCCCTCCACCAGTCACCCCTCGGTAAGTACATCATCGAGGGAGAAACACGGTCACTGGGCAATGGGTCAGCCCTAATAGTTCCAATGTGGGAGCATAACATCCCCAAAATCCCAGACCTAGAGAAACCCACCTTCACACTAGGAGAATGGGAGATAACCTGCAGGAGGGCCGACCGTGACTGTGATAACTACAAGTACGCCAGGGCGGGGCCCCTAGCAGATAACGCCGACATAGAGGAGATCCGGGATGGTTTCAAGTCCTTCGGGATGGAAGAAGTAGTGGAAATCACCTGGATTCCACCACACTGCCTTCCAAGGTCCACCACAGGGAAGTGGATACGACTCAAGGTTAGGGAGCCCATACCTACCAAGGTAGCCATTAACCAAATTGTATATTGGGCACGGCCTTTCCTCCTCCCTATGCTACGTTGTCCTGGGTGCCGAAAGATAGGACACTCCATCAACACCTGCAGGTCACCAAGGCGTTGTTTACGGTGCAGCGGACCACATACTTTCCACCTTGATGAAAACACCTGCACCAGGCCGTATTACTGTTTCCAGTGTGGAGGGTCACATGGTCCTAGATCTATCCACTGCTCTCACAACCAGGATGCACAGCAGCTGTACAGCACCCTAGCACGTGATGGGGTTACCCCTCCCGAAATCAACAAACAACTCAGGGAACTACAGCTGCCCAAAACCAAGGCTCCTCGCAGGCCACCACCACCACCACCCAAGCCAGCAACATCCACATCATCACCTGCCAGAACAGTCCTGCCAAGGATCTCGTTCGCCTCAATCACCACAGAGAACAGGTACAACACCTTAATGATTCTCCAGGAAGAGGAAAACTCCATACAAGACGCACCTATTGCCCCAACTTCTCCAGCAGCACGCAAATTTAACCACCCATGAAAGCCTTCTCGTAGGCAGTCAGGTTACCTGCCACCCCCGACAACCCCAACCCCTCCTGACCCAGACAATGAGATACACCAGCCTGTTACCACAGCAGAAGTACACCAGCAGCAGGACAACACAGCAAGACAAGGACGAGAAACACATCGCACCTCACGCCATACCACCTCCTTACCATCACAACACCTTCAAGATCCACCCTACCCACCAGAAAACACCCCCTCTTCATCCCCCATAGAAAACTTTCTCTCCAGCCTTCTCAGCCTTCTATGGAAAGGCTACCACCTTTACCAGAAGGGTACTTCAGTACCTAACATTTTAACAGCATTGTGGCCCACCCTCTCCATTCTCATGTCAACCCTCTTTTCATAAAAGCACTCACCTTCCTACTCTGAAATGCCAGGTCTCTCCTCAGGAAATCCCAAGAACTCCAGTCTTATCTGCGGGACACAACTCCCTCAGTGGTCGGGCTGTGTAAGACTTGGCTCACCCCCACGCTCACATTCAACCTACCTGGATACTCCATCTACAGGCAGGACCGTCCCCAGGGACGCGGTGGGGGAGTCCTTCTCGCCCTTCGTGACGAGACAGTCCATTCATGCCTCACACTTCCACCGTGGCAGGATGGACACCTGGAAATAGTCACTGCCCGGGTAGGCTTACAAAGCGGTTGGCTCACAGTGGCAGTGTGCTACAACCCAGGTGGGAAAGCAACCTACCAGGAACTTGAGCACTATTTTTCCTCCCTTCCACCTCTAGTGCTCATCATGGGGGACTTTAATGCTCACCACCACAGCTGGGACCCTAACCTACCCCCTCACCACAGAAACTCTCCTGGTACTAGTCTGTTTCAAACCCTCTTGAACTCTCCCCATCTGTCCCTACTCAGCCCAGGACTATCCACCAGATTCCACCCCTACACTGGTGCATCCTCAGTCTTGGACTTGTTTCTTGAGGACCCAAGATTCCACAACTCTACCTTCTCCACTGGCCCATACATGGGGAGTGACCACCTCCCTATTTTCGCCTCTCTCCCACAAGCCACTCCCAGACCTCATCCCGGATGCCTGCCACGGTGGAAAATAAAATCCTCTGAGTGGTCAAGATACAACGCAGGCCTCATAACTCGTCCTGACTACTCCGCTCTTTCCCTGGAGGAGGCAGCCGAGTCATTCAGTCAGACTCTGGAGGAAGCGGATAAGACTGCCTTCCGCCTTATCACCCGTCACACTCCCCACCGCCCAGGGAAGCCATGGTGGAATGAGGACTGTGCCCAGGCAGTACTGGCCCGCCGTAGAGCCTGGAACAAGTGGCGCAGGATTCCAACGACACAGGCAGGCAAAGAATACCGTCGACTGGATGCTATTTGTGCTAAGACCATCTTGCAAGCTAAGAGAAAAGCATGGGCTTCCTACTGCTCATCTCTTTCCTTTTTCTCCTCCACAAAAAGAACATGGAACTTCCTGCACTCCATGGAGGGCAAGAATGCACGTCTCCCTATCCCCCTGCAAGGTCCTAACCAGACCCAAACAACCCTAGATGACCCTCAGAAGGCAGAAGTACTGGCAGACTATTATAAGTTAAAAATAGGTCTTCCTCCTACCCTCCGCCCACCTGCAGACCTCAACCAAGTCATTAACAGTGCCATCGTCTCTCCTGGCGTTCCTGAACTTGCACAACCCTTCACCTCACAGGAACTGACCAAAGCCCTGCAGACGCTCAAAGCTAACAAAGCACCAGGACACGACCACATCCCTTATGGAATCCTCACACACCTCACCCCACAGCTACAAGAAAGCCTCCTATTGATATACAACACCAGCTGGTTGACAGGGCAATACCCAGCCTGTTGGAAACCATCCATCCTCATTCCCATCCCCAAACCTGGTAAAGATCCCACACTCCCATCAGCATACCGACCAATCGCCCTCCTCTCCTGCATTAGGAAGCTAATGGAGAGACTAGTCACTACCAAACTTACCTGGTGGCTGGAGGAAAAACACCTGCTAAGTAAGGAACAGTGTGGCTTTCGCCCCCACAGAAGTACCCTTGACGTGCTGGGTGAAATGGAGTACCACATCTGTGACACCTATCGCCAGAGACAGGTCATGACAACCCTCTTTGTAGACCTGGAAGGGGCATTTGACTCAGCACCACACATAGGGATTCTATATACGCTGGCTAATATGGGCATCACAGGAACCACTCTCACCTGGGTTAAACACTTCCTCATTGACCGTTTCTTCCAGGTCGCAGTAGGTGCCTCCATGTCTTCTTCACACCACATACAGAGAGGTGTACCACAAGGGTCAACACTCAGCCCACTCCTCTTCAACACACTCCTGTCTGTCACATTCCACTCTACTCACACCTCCTCATCTATGCTGATGATATCACCATCATTAGCAGGGCACCAACACTAACCCAGGCACAGACTCACCTGCAAGAAGCTGCAACAATGTTGGGGGTTTGGGTGACCTCCTGGGGCCTCACACCCAGTGTAAGAAAAAGCACACTCATGTGCTTCACCCTGAAAGCACTGCACACCCCACCTCAAATAACAATGTGCAGCGAGACCGTCCCATACTCCGCAACACATACCTTCCTGGGGCTGCACATGGATGGACCTTGTCTCTCTTGGGCCAGCCATGTGGAATACCTCCACACCACCTGCAACAAAAGGCTCGACATAATGAAGAGGATTGCAGGTATTCCCTGGGGTGCCAACCGTGATCTACTACTCCAGTACTACCTTGCCACTGTCAGACCCAAACTCATGTATGGTAGCAGCATATATGGCTCAGCGGCACCATCTACCCTCACTAAGCTAGATACCATACAGAATAATGCACTCAGGATTTCTATGGGGGCTATGAAATCCTCTCCAATCATCTCCCTCCATGCTGAGAGTGGCATTCTTCCCCTGGCCAAACACAGAAGAGAGGTACTATGCCACCACTACCACCGCATCATGAGCCTGCCACTCTCCCATCCACTCAGCACTCTTTACACCAACTCTAGAGTGACACAGCACACACCATTATGGCATCCTGGAGCCAGACAACCTCTGCTGGTGAGAGTCCTGCAAGCTTATAACATCCTCAGCTTGACTCCACCACCTCCACAGCCCACCAGTCCACACTCTCCTTTACCACCCTGGCTGGACATCTCACACAGGTTTGCCCTGCATATTCCTGGCCTTCCTCCCAAGCAATCTGCCAGTATCCTAGCAGCTCCCCTCTTCCAGCAGCTGGACAAAATATTGTACCACAACCATCTTAAAATATTTACTGATGGCTCCCTATCCCCAGCACACCCTGCTACATCAGCAGCCACATATGACCCTGGCGCCTCCATCTGCAGGACGTGGAGGCTTCCACCGGAGACAAACGTGGTGACAGCGGAGCTTTACGCCCTCCACCAAGCCCTTACACACCTCTGCACCACCTACACTAAGGGCAAGGCTGTGGTGTACACAGACTCCCTCTCATCACTCCATCTCCTCCGCTCCCACCACCCAGCCTCATCCACGACTCTCATCCACGCAATGCAACAGACCCTCCTCCACCTCAACACTGAGGGCTGGAACATCATCTTCCAGTGGGTGCCTTCACACTCAGGTGTTAGAGGTAACGAGGTCGCTGACGCGGCCGCCAAGATGGCCTTGTCGGAGGTAAACATAACACCTCTCCCCCTTCCTCTTTCCACGGCAAAGCGTCTCATCTCTCGGGTTTGCTGCTCTGTCTGGGACAACACTCTCCAAGATGCCCTCCACACCACATCCATGGGCCAATACCGCAGGGACTCCTCACCACAGCCGTGGATACGGAAACAATCCCGCGTCCTAGATGTCGCCCTCACCCGCCTCCAGCTCGGCCACACAACACTCACGGCTCACCTGTACCGCCTACGTCTGTCCCCTGACCCACACTGCCCGTGGTGCAGGAACATTCAGGAGACTATCGAACACTTCTTACTACAGTGTTCGCGTTACCACTCTCACCGAGCATTGCTCCGCTCCCAACTCCTGGCCCTGAACGTCACCACCTTTGACCTGCCTACTCTGCTAGCAGCAGCAGGTGTCCACCCCTCACAACAACCAGCTGTCATCCATCTCACCACCGCCTTCTTAAAGAAGACGCGTCAGCTAACGTGCCTTTGATAACCTCACAGGACTTCACCAGGGCTCATATGATCAACTGAATCGTCGCAACCCTAAACAACACCAAAAACCAAGAACATTTCAGGAGTATTGTGTTATGTAGAACCTTATGACAGCACGTTGCTGCCGTCCAGAAGGAATGAAGTGTACCTGAAGAACAAAAAAAGTGGAAAAATCAGGCACAAGTAAGACGTCCTAAATAATAGTCGGAGAACAATGGGTTCTGCACGCAGATTGCTGACGATTCTACCGCTTTTGAGCCTACCTAGGGTATCTGCGGCCCAACTTATACAGGATAGCCATAGCAAGCCTGCTGCAAAAATTGGTAAGTTCCATCCTCAATGGTAAGAATTCTAGGTTAAAAAAAATTTCTTTAACCATTCTCTATTTTGGACATAACTATTATTTTCTGATAGATTTTGATGTGCTTTTAATTAATCTGATGTTTGTTTGTTATGCCATGCAGATAAATTTTTTTTCTTCTTCAATAAATGGAAGGTGAAATTTGCCCCCCCCCCCCAAAATTCAGATTGGTAAATTTGCAGTTTCAACCACTACACCACACGTAACTATAAACTCTCTCATGGTCTAGATGACACTGTTAAGAGCATTTCTAGCCCCATATTACACTGTCGGAAACCTATACTAAAAGGGGGTCTGCGCCCCTCTGGATCACCCCGCTCTGACACTATTCTAAACTAACCGAACCTAACCTGAAACTCCAGCCTGGACCCCCTCATCCCCCTTCCTCTAAGACACTGTTCGAACACTATCAGAAACCTATCCTAACCGGCGCTCCCCCTGGACCCAACCTCACCTGGATCCCAGCTAAGATTGAGGTCAATCTTTGAAACTCCGTTCCGATCTTATTATTAATTTCCGACAGTGTAAGATGGGGCTAGAAATGCTCCTAACAGTGTCATCTAGACCCTGAGAAAGTTTATAGTTACGTGTGCTATATTGGTTGAAACTGCAATAATACCGTCAGATTAATTAAAAACAATCAAAATCAATAAGAAAAAAATTGTTTTAAGTAAGCCTAACCTAAATAAACTTAAACCTAGCCTAATCTAACCTAACTAAACCTTATTAAACCTAACTAAACTTAACTATATCTAACCTTACCTAACCAAACTAAACTAAACTTAACCAAACCTAACCAAAAATTGAGCCAATCTTACCTTAAGTTCACCAGCACTCTTTGAGAAGTCATGAACTCTTTCATCCTTAAAGTGCACTTTGTTAAATAAGTATCTTGCCAAGTACTTAAAGTACATTGGCACTTTATTGCCAGAGTGCAATACCCACGCCTTAGCATCACGCCAACAGCGTTCAATGTTCTGTGTGTCTTTTGAACAATAAAAGTTTTGATTTGAGGGCTTCTAATTACCGACCTTAAAGCAGGAAACACAGTTAACAGTCCTCACAAGGACGCCTTGGCCTTTGAAGCACTCTAAAGAGCTCTCTTCTTCCCTAGGATATATTTTTTTTTCAAATCAAGAAATTTCACAGAGAGCTCACACGCCATATTTGAACTGAGCAGGGATACTTTGAAAGTCATGGGCGATATGAAATAATGATATATGAGTGGCTCAAGAAGTCATGTGACTACAAGACAATGGATGTTATTGGCTATCTTGGCATGTTAGATCGAACCCTGCTTAAGTCATTAAGGAGTTTTCACTTACAGGGAGTGGATACTATCCCTTTTGAGCAAGAGGATAAGAGTGTTATGTGTGAGAGGTCACGGCCTTACCCATAGATCCTAATCTATGAGCTTTAAGCTCTTTGAAAAATGGTAATGGCTGGTGAGGGTAATGGTGGTGAATTATGACACATTAAAGTAATTCCTCATAGTTTACCAACACACGTAACTAAAGGAGCATGTAGTGCTTGTAAATCTTGATACTCTGTATGCCAGAGGAGCACAGTTTACCACCACAGTCAAAATTATGGTTGGGGCGTATATTTCAGATTTTTTATCATAATTTCTTTTTGAAGGTACAAATCAACAGTTTAATCACTGCAAACAGTAGAAATAGATGGACATAGATTGATTGCTTTCAAAAATGGTTATGAATGCCAAGAATGCAAATAACAGGCTTTCTCTGTACCCTTGTTGCATTAGTCACAAATAGGTCAAGAAATTACTGAAATAACAACCCCATGATTTTTGCCTGATACGTTTCCTTTTTTCTCAGCAGTTATCGGGGGAGGCATTGGAGGTACCGCCACAGCCTACTTCCTCCATGACCTCTTTGGGGACGAGGTTCTGATTGACCTCTATGAGTCAAATCGTGTTGGTGGCCGGCTGGCAACATTCCCAGTAGGAGATAAAAAGTATGAGGTTGGCAGGTCTATCATCCACCCATCCAATCAGTACATGAAAGATTTTGCTGCTCAATTTGGTGAGTTTTTTTCTTTTTTGTTCTCGTTCTCATGAAACTCCAAAATAACTCTCTCTCTCTCTCTCTCTCTCTCTCTCTCTCTCTCTCTCTCTCTCTCTCTCTCTCTCTCTCTCTCTCTCTCTCTCTCTCTCTCTCTCTCTCTCTCTCTCTCTCTCTCTCTCTCTCTCTCTCTCTCTCTCTCTCTCTCTCTCTCTCCTTTTTTATCGTGAGACAAGAAAATGTTTTTGTTTTTCAGGAGCAGGAGTTTATGTTCCTTCTATGATGACATCATTGATATGTTGGACCAGGTGTGAAAGAAAGCCACTAATGATTCATCCTTTGTCATCCATGAAAGTACTAATGATATTCAGAAGTCGTGCTCTGAGAAACTGTTTGATAACTATCACAAACTCATCCAACAATATTCCAATTTCATTTGTGCTCCCCATGATTTCAGTGCACACCTTATTTTACAGTAAGACCTTCACTCTAAATAATGACTTGGAAACTCTTTGCAGGGAACACAGTGTGGAATTGTTAACATGTGGAATGATTTATATAATCAGATTGACCTGTTTCAGAGAGATGGTCTACGCGTATACTGTTGGCAGTCAGGGCTTGATTTACTTGATTCACCCAGTAAAAGACAGTCAAATAGCCACACACCAGTGATCATAAAATTGTCTCTATTAATATAAACCTTGAGTTATACAAAAAAAAGGAGGCAAAGGATAACTTTGAAAAATAAAGAAAATTTTGGCAGATACTGATTGGAACGTAGTAGAGGATGAAACTAATATAAATTAATCATGGACAAAATTTTGTAACATCATAGATGGGTTTCTTAAGTTTTCCATTCCAGTTTGTAAAAGATTTTCACATTAAAATAACAAACTTAAATGGTGGAATAGACAGATTGAGTTAGGATTTTTGCATAAAAAAAGCAGCAAAGCACTTAAGGGGATCGACTGAGTTGAAAATCAGAAAAATATTAAAAAATAGAAAAAATCATCTCATCCTTAGGCCTAGTACTTTGCAATGCGTGCACGATAATTCATCATCCATGTAAAAACATTATTTAAATCGCCATTTAAATGTCCCCCGCTGACATTCAGTCAAGGTCATTGTAGGCAGGAGATGGTTGTAGAAATATATTAATTAAAAAAACTAAGAATGATTACGAGGAACATTTTCTTTATGATGGCGTATGGAAGTTTCTACACTCACAGCCATCCACCCAGCGATCGTGGGGAAGAGCCTCACTGCTGCTTCAGTGTGTGTTGTACACACTTAGAGAGAGGGTGGAATTAGTGACGCTCTCTCTCACCAACTTTAATGCCTCGTATCTCAAAACTAACTTATTGCTCTATTGAGGCGTATTTCTCTGCCATTTTTTTGTCCAATTTTAATGTTTCTGGTGTCATTAGAAAGGGAATTAAAATATCAACAAAAATTTGTGACAGAATTTTGATTGAGTGTTTAGTTGTTTCCTTTCTAGCTTTAAGGGAAATAACTTTTTTATAGGTATAGTCTTTTTTAAACCATATATTATTACATTTTCTTCTCAACTGCATTTCTGATTATGTTTTATTTTGTCCAAATTACTTTAATTTTTTTTTTCCCACGTTCTCTTTCTGTTCCATTACTTGTTCAAATATTTCTTTGAAACTCATTTTCTTTTTTTCTTTTACTTCTCTTCAGTTCTTCATTTCATTATTAACTAAATCTTTAATTTCTTCTTAAATCTCTTGCTCTGCACCTCCTTGGATTCTCTTTGAGTTCTAATTTTCTGTCTTCAATTCCTCAATCTCCTTCACCCTCTCACCTTCTTGAGATTTTCAATTAAATTTTTCAACT
>JAXIVD010000318.1:77745-145245 GCA_036785275.1 Cancer borealis | reverse complement strand
TCCTCCACCTAAATTTAATTTTAAGAGAGCAGATTGGGCAACCTTCCGTGTGATCGCCGATGTGGATATATCTGGCGAGGACACTGACACAATGGTTAGCAACGCAACACAATCCATTTTACACGCCGCTGAGGCATATATTCCAAAAATTTCTACAATTCACACAAAGCATGGAGTTCCATGGTGGACAACAGATTGCCGACAAGCACTTCATGAGCATAATAGGCGATACAGGTATTTCAGCCAGCAGCCCAGTTAAGCTAATTTCATGGCCTATAAAAAGGCAAGGGCTCAGGCAAGGAAAGTCATCCTTCAAGCTAAGAGGAGCTCTTTCAGAGAGTTTACATCAACTGTAAGCCGTACAACCCCGCTAGGACAGGTGTGGAACACAGTTCATGTCCTTAGCGGGAAAAAAACGACCACTCCAATAACTACACTCATCACCAATGGGGATGTTACAGACACCCCCCCAGCCATTGCCAACACCTTAGCCCGGCAATTTGAACAGGCGAGTAGCTCCGAGTCGTTTCACCCTGCCTTCCTTCCCCAGAAGGAGGCAGCAGAACAAACAGTCCCAAACTTTGCCACAGGAGGCGTAAACACTGATTACAACTCAGAGTTTACGCCAGATGAACTCCTCCTTGCCCTGAAATCCTGTAAAGACTCCAGTCCTGGTCCAGATCAAATATCTTACAGTATGCTCCAACATCTCGGCCCTAGTTCACTTATTAAATTACTCTCCCTTTACAATAGAATCTGGACCACTCATACTTTCCCCCAATCTTGGCATTTTGCTCATGTTATCCCAATACCCAAAAACACTGGTCGCCTTACGGACCCCAGTGCGTTTCGCCCTATTGCGCTCATGAGCTGTCTCTGTAAGGTCATGGAACGCATGATTAACAAAAGGCTGCTTTTTGTTTTAGAAGCAAAAAGTGTGTTAAGTGGTCAACAATCAGGTTTTTGTAAATACCGAGGCACGATGGACCACTTAATGCACCTGGAGCACTGTATTTCAGAGGCTTTCGCCAAAAATGAATTCATGATAGGAGTGTTCGTGGACATTCACAAAGCCTTCGACATGACATGGCGACACAGTATCCTCATGAAACTTCATGCTCACAGTTTAAGAGGTAACTTGCCTATTTTTGTTTATAATTTCTTACAGGACAGAACTTTCTCTGTCAAGCTTCCCGGTAACGTATTCTCGGACATTTATGTCCAGGAAAATGTGGTGCCACAGGGTAGTGTTCTTAGTCCTACTTTATTTAGTGTTATGATTAATGATATTCTGTCATCAACTCCTGTCCCGAGAAATCTTAAATACTCGCTCTACGCTGACGACTGTGCATTATGGCATTCGTCACCAAATGCGCAGTTCTCGGCTGGACGGATTAAAATTGCTCTTGACTATCCAACAGTGGGCCTCTCTGTGGGGATTTATGTTTTCTGTTCCAAAGTGTATCGCTGTAGTTTTCACTCAACATAAAATTCCTGCTTTGCATATTTCTCTTCAAGGTCACCCGATACTATTTCAAAATTCAGTTAAGTTCTTGGGTCTGCATTTTGACAGCAGACTCAATTGGAAAACACACATAAATAATTTATTAGTTCGTTGCCATAAAAAAGTCAATGTCCTAAAATACCTATCAGGTACTTCTTGGGGAGCAGACAGAAAATCTTTATTAATGGTGTACAAGTCCTTAATTCGTTCTCACTTAGACTATGGCTCACCGGTGTATGGGTCTGCGTCAGACGCAACTCTGAGGAGGCTGGATGTTTTTCAGAATGCATGTCTGCGAATGTGTCTTGGGGCCCTACGATGTACAGGCGTGGGGCGTTTGGAGGTTGAGGCAAACATACCATCACTGAGTGTGCGACGTGACAGCCTACTACTGGCATACGGCCTGTCAACAGCCCGGAAGACTCCACTCGGTCTCATGGCAGCTAATCTAATTAAACAACACCACCATCTCCACACTGGTCGACACCGTCCACTAGCTGTCCGCCTTCACACTATATGCCAGAAGTGTGAAGTGGACCTTGACGGTGTTGACTAGCTTGTGCAACAAACAAAAGCTCCTTGGGAGCCCAATGCCACCACCAATTCAAAATGGCTACCCAAACACAAGCCTGCCATGACCGAAGTGGAGATACGTTATCACTTCCGAGCTCTCGTCGCTAGCCTCCCTCCCTCCCTACACCTTTACACTGACGGCTCCAAATCGAGTGAATGTGTGGGTGCTAGTGTTTGGTCGCGTGAATGTGCCCTCAGGTTCCGACTACTTTCCCATACATCGGTGTTTTCCTCAGAACTTTTTGCGATTGACAAAGCCATAGAATATGCACTAAATTCAAATCATAACGTAATTATCATTTTCACGGACTCTATGTCAGCCCTTCAGGCAATAGAGTCAAGGTGCACGGATGCCAATTAAATCCAAGGCAATATCATTAATAAGGTAAATTCACGCCGTAAGTCTTTTTCTTTGTTTTGGGTGCCTGGTCATTCATGTATTTATGGGAATGAGCAGGCTGACATGCTGGCTAGGTCTGCTGCAGAGCTCGAGGGAGCATGGAACCTCCGTCGCGATCTGCAGTCATGTCTCTCGGCTGCAAAATCATCAGTTTACCTCCTGTGGCAAAGTCACTGGGACAACCTCCATCTTTCCACTGTAAAACCCATCCTAGGCGAGTGGGCTTCCTCCAACTACCCCACAAGGTGTCAGGAGGTGGTTCTCGCATGCCTCAGGATGGGCTGCACCCTAGCCACCCACATGCTCCCCTACATCGCCCACACCTTTCCACCCCAATGCATCACCTGCCATACTACCCTCTCTATCAACCACATCCTGCTTCACTGTGTGCATTATCGGGAGGCATGACAGTCCCTCGCAGCCTTCTGTGTGGCCCGCCGCCTTCCGATGACGCAGACCACCCTTCTGGGTGACCAGCATCCAGATGTGGTCGATAACCTGATGATTTTCCTGGCCGAGACCAACTTAATCAAAGAGTTACGACTTACTTGTATATTCCAATGCTTTTTATTATTGTACCACTTTGTATATACTGCACTTTCTCTTATTATAAATATGTTCTGATATGAATGAGTGTATGTATTATGGTCTGGCGTGAATGTCAATTATTCCCCATGTTTATTGTAAATACGTATTCGTGCGTATCCTCCCCCATTGTATGTATGTACCATTTTTGTCCCCCACCTCCCGTGACTAATGACATTAGTTTTTGCCTTAGGGTTCAGGTTCCAAGTATGAATGTGTGTACATGATGCGTGTCTGAAATTGTATGAATGTTTGTATTGATTTATTTGAAAAAAATATATATAAAATTAAAATAATAATAATAATAATAAATAAATAAAATAAATAAATAAATAAATAAGTAAATAAATTAATAAATAAACAAATAAATAAATAGAATAAAATAAACAAATAAGTAGAAAATAAACTAATAAAAATGAGATAAATTACAAACACTGCAAAAAAGTTACATGCAATTTAAGTTCAATAAAAAACCTAAATGACCTAATAGCCTATGCCATGACTGATCACCCCGCCCCCCCCCCCAAAAAAAAAAAAAATCACAAGGGAGTCTCGCTCCACCAGTTGTAAGCAGCGTTTCCCTTCCCGAGGAATTTTCCAGGCTTGCGCACTCTTCTCTGACGGTAACAAAGGAGTAGGACATTATGGAGGAAGGATTTTCTTTGTATTAATGTAATTAAGTGGTTAAGTCTTGTAATCCATAACTTGTCAATTTAGTATTTTTCTCTTATTATAACCTGGGATATTATTGTTAAGTTATTAAATGTAAGTGTTGATTTAGTTATATATTGGTTTATTTTATAACCTTAAGATTGCTTGTTACTGGTAAGCTCATCTCCTTCTAATCGGTAACATAGCAGTGTACACCACAGCCTGCCCTTAGTGTAGGTGGTGCAGAGGTGTGTAAGGACTTGGTAGAGGGCGTAAAGCTCCGCTGTCACCACGTCTGTCTCTGTTGGAAACCTCCACGTCCTGCAGATGGAGGCGCCAGGGTCATAGATGGCTGCTCATGTAGCAGGGTGTGCTGGGGATAGGGAGCCATCAGTAAATATTTTTAGATGATTGTTGTACAGTGTCTTGTTCAGCTGCTGGAAGAGGGGAGCTGCTAGGATACTGGCAGATTGCTTGGGAGGAAGGCCAGGAATATGCAGGGCAAACCTGTGTGAGATGTCCAGCCAGGATGGTAAAGGAGAGTGTGGACTGGTGGGCTGTGGAGGTGGTGGAGTCAAGCTGAGGATGTTATAAGCTTGCAGGACTCTCACCAGCAGAGGTTGTCTGGCTCCAGGATGCCATAATGGTGTGTGCTGTGTCACTCTAGAGTTGGTGTAAAGAGTGCTGAGTGGATGGGAGAGTGGCAGGCTCATGATGCGGTGGTAGTGGTGGCATAGTACCTCTCTTCTGTATTTGGCCAGGGGAAGAATGCCACTCTCAGCATGGAGGGAGATGATTGGAGAGGATTTCATAGCCCCCATAGAAATCCTGAGTGCATTATTCTGTATGGTATCCAGCTTAGTGAGGGTAGATGGTGCCGCTGAGCCATATATGCTGCTACCATACATGAGTTTGGGTCTGACAGTGGCAAGGTAGTACTGGAGTAGTAGATCATGGTTGGCACCCCAGCGAATACCTGCGATCCTTTTCATTATGTCAAGCCTTTTGTTGCAGGCGGTGCGGAGGTATTTCACATGGCTGGCCCAGAAGAGACGAGGTCCATCCATGCGCAGCCCCAGGATGGTATGTGTTGTGGAGTATGGGACGGTCTCATTGCACATTGTTACTTGAGGTGGGGTGTGCAGTGCTTTCAGGGTGAAGCACATGAGTGTGCTTTTTCTTACACTGGGTGTGAGGCCCCAGGAGATCACCCAATCCCCTAGCATTGTTGCAGCTTCTTGCAGGTGAGTCTGTGCCTGGGTTAGTGTTGGTGCCCTGCTGATGATGGTGATATCATCAGCATAGATGAGGAGGTGTGAGTGGAGTGGAATGTGGAGGTCAGACAGGAGTGTGTTGAAGAGGAGTGGGCTGAGTGTTGACCCTTGTGGTACACCTCTCTGTATGTGGTGTGAAGAAGAAATGGAAGCACCTACTGCGACCTGGAAGGAACGGTCAGTGAGGAAATGTTTAACCCAGGTGAGAGTGGTTCCGGTGATGCCCGTATTAGCCAGCTTATATAGGATCCCTATGTGTGGTGGTGAGTCAAATGCCCCTTCCAGGTCTACAAAGAGGGTTGTCATGACCTGTCTCTGGCTGTAGGTGTCACAGATGTGGTACTCCATTTGACCCAGCATGTCAAGGGTACTTCTGTGGAGGCGAAAGCCACACTGCTCCTCCCTTAGCAGGTGTTTTACCTCCAGCCACCAGGTAAGTCTGGTAGTGACTAGTCTCTCCATTAGTTTCCCAATGCAGGCGAGGAGGGCGATTGGTCGGTATGCTGATGGGAGTGTGGGATCTTTAACAGGTTTGGGGATGGGAATGAGGATGGATGGTTTCCAACAGGCTGGGTATTGCCCTGTCAACCAGCTGGTGTTGTATATCAATAGGAGGCTTTCTTAGCTGTGGGGTGAGGTGTGTGAGGAATTCATAAGGGATGTGGTCGTGTCCTGGTGCTTTGTTAGCTTTGAGCGTCTGCAGGGCTTTGGTCAGTTCCTGTGAGATGAAGGGTTGTGCAAGATCAGGAATGCCAGAAGAGACGATAGCACTGTTAATGACTTGGTTGAGGTCTGCAGGTGGGCGGAGGGTAGGAGGAAGACCTATTTTTAACTTATAATAGTCTGCCGGTACTTCTGCCTTCTGAGGGTCATCTAGGGTTGTTTGGGTCTGGTTAGGACCTTGCAGGGGGATAGGGAGACGTGCATTCTTGCCCACCATGGAGTGCAGGAAGTTCCATGTTCTTTTTGTGGAGGAGGAAAAGGAAAGAGATGAGCAGTGGGAAGCCCATGCTTTTCTCTTAGCTTGCAAGATGGTCTTAGCACAAATAGCATCCAGTCGACGGTATTCTTTGCCTGCTTGTGTCGTTGGAATCCTGCGCCACTTGTTCCAGGCTCTACGGCGGGCCAGTACTGCCTGGGCACAGTCCTCATTCCACCATGGCTTCCCTGGGCGGTGAGAAGTATGACGGGTGATAAGGCGGAAGGCAGTCTTACCCGCTTCCTCCAGAGTCTGACTGAATGACTCGGCTGCCTCCTCCAGAGAAAAAGTGGAGTAGTCAGGAGGAGTTGTGAGACCTGCATCGTATCTTGACCACTCAGAGGATTTTATTTTCCACCGTGGCAGGCATCCGGGATGAGGTCTGGGAGTGGCTTGTGGGAGAGAGGCGAAAATAGGGAGGTGGTCACTCCCCGTGTATGGGCCAGTGGAGAAGGTAGAGTTGTGGAATCTTGGGTCCCCAAGAAACAAGTCCAAGACTGAGGATGCACCAGTGTAGGGGTGGAATCTAGTGGATAGTCTTGGTGGGCTGAGTAGGAACAGATGGGGACAGTCCAAGAGGATTTGAAACAGACTAGTACCAGGAGAGTTTCTGTGATGAGGGGATAGGTTAGGGTCCCAGCTGTGGTGGTGAGCATTAAAGTCCCCCATGATGAGCACTGGAGGTGGAAGCGAGGAAAAATAGTGCTCAAGTTCTTGGTAGGTTGCTTTCCCACCTGGGTTGTAGCACACTGCCACTGTGAGCCAACTGCTTTGTAAGCCTACCCGGGCAATGACTTTCCAGGTGTCCATCCTGCCACGGTGGAAGTGTGAGGCACGAGTGGACTGTCTCATCACAAAGGGCGAGAAGGACTCCCCCACCACGTCCCTGGGGACGGTCCTGCCTGTAGATGGAGTATTCAGGTAGGTTGAATGTGAGCGTGGGGGTGAGCCAAGTCTTACACAGCCTGACCACTGAGGGAGTTGTGTCCCGCAGATAAGACTGGAGTTCTTGGGATTTCCTGAGGAGAGATCTGGCATTTCAGAGCAGGAAGGTGAGTGCTTTTATGAAAAGAGGGTTGACATGAGAATGGAGAGAGTGGGCCACAATGCTGTTAAAATGTTAGGTACTGTAGTACCCTTCTGGTAAAGGTGGTAGCCTTTCCATAGAAGGCTGAGAAGGCTGGAGAGAAAGTTTTCTATGGGGGGTGAGGAGGGGGTGTTTTCTGGTGGGTAGGGTGGGTCTTGAAGGTGTTGTGGTGGTAAGGAGATGGTATGGCGTGAGGTGCTGTGTGTTTCCCGTCCTTGTCTTGCTGAGTTGTCCTGCTGCTGGTGTACTGCTGTGGTAACAGGCTGGTGTATCTCATTGTCTGGGTCAAGAAGGGTTCGGGTTGTCCGGGGTGGCAGGTAACCTGACTGCCTATGAGGAGGCTTTCGTGGGTGGTTCAATTTGCGTGCTGGTGGAGAAGTTGGGGCAATGGGTGCGTCTTGTATGGTGTTTTCCTCTTCCTGGAGAGTCATTAAGGTGTTGTACCTGTTTTCTGTGGCGATTGAGGCGAACGAGATCCCTGGCTGGACTGTTCTGGCAGGTGATGATGTGGATGTTGCTGGCTTGGGTGGTGGTGGTGGTGGTCTGCGAGGAGCCTTGGTTTTGGGCAGCTGTAGTTCCCTGACTGAGTTGTTTGTTGATTTCGGGAGGGGTAACCCTATCACGTGCTAGGGTGCTGTACAGCTGCTGAGCGTCCTGGTTGTGAGGGCAGTGGATAGATCTAGGACCATATGACCCTCCACACTGGAAACAGTAATACGGCCTGGTGCAGGTGTTTTCATCAAGGTGGAAAGTATGTGGTCCACTGCACCATGAACAAGGCCTCGGTGACCTGTAGGTGTTGATGGAGTGTCCTATCTTTAGGCACCCAGGACAGCGTAGCATAGGGAGGAGGAAAGGCCGTGCCCAATATACAATTTGGTTAATGGCTACCTTGGTAGGTATGGGTCCCCTAACCTTGAGTCATATCCACTTCCCTGTGGTGGACCTTGAAAGGCAGTGTGGTGGAATCCAGGTGATTTCCACTCCCTCTTCCATCCCGAAGGACTTGAAACCATCCCAGATCTCCTCTATGTCGGCGTTATCTGCTAGGGGCCCCACCCTGGCGTACTTGTAGTCATCACAGTCACGGTCGGCCATCCTGCAGGTTATCTCCCATTCTCCTAGTGTGAAGGTGGGTTTCTCTAGGTCTGGGATTTTGGGGATGTTATGCTCCCACACTGGAACTATTAGGGCTGACCCATTGCCCAGTGACCGTGTTTCTCCCTCAATAATGTACTTACCGAGGGGTGATTGGTGGAGGGCATGGGAAACCCTGCTGGGGTTGGCAAACACTTTGGCTCCAGTGGTGGCTCTAAGCATGAATAACACCTTCACCAGGTGGTCTGTGGATGGATGTTTGTCTTGGGTGGTTCGTGGTGTTTTACCAGACGTCTCTCTGCATGGAGAAGGTGTCCTCGCTTGCTTGCCGGAGGTGATTGGTGGGAAGTCCTCAGACTCCATGCCCTCCCCCTTAGATCCAGGGGCGCTCGCCATGTCTAAGAGCTTCCCTGCTCTTTATTTCCACTTTCCCTATGCCCGACTACCTTCCTGGGCATATAGGGACTCCTAAAATTGATATTTCAGTGCAACTCAATCCAAGTGTTGTTGCCCGTCTTGATCTTGATCTTCTCGGGAGGCTGGGTGGAGGTTTGGATGCGGCGGCTCATCATCTCAATGCACAACACTTAACCACTCGTCATGTTATCCCCCAAGCCAAGCCAGTCTTACCTACCTTTCCAACACCACACTTAACACCACAACACATGATATGTAAGGTGACACCAACACTACTAACACTTACATGGTATATTAACATTGAGAAGTTAGGTGATCCTTGCCTTGCCTTGCCTAGCCTTGCCGCTGCCACTGCCTCAACTCAACTCACGGCATCAACTATCACTTCTATTAATTCTTAAATACTTAACCAATACAAGTTCACACTGCCTAAATAATGCATAGAACATTATAAAGATATGCGTGACCATATTAAATGACTGTTAAAATTACAAATAGCAGTTAAAATGTACTATGTTTATATGGTGGACAGACGATGCGATGCCAACAGGAGAAGGTAATGTTAAGACTCTCTCATAATTACTTCCACACATCACTACCATTACTGAAACTTATCTTCAAGCTGTCCAGAATGTTACTGTAGTCACTCCATCACGCTCAACACTGACGCTTCAAGATCAACTATACTCTTAGACGCAAAAGTGAAGGCCGCAGCACACAGCCTCCGTCGTTCGTCGTGCTACTCAGAGATGGCTCTGGCCGCTGCTCACTGCGCGCAGTTGCCACTTGTAAACTATCACGACTTTCTTCCTCATTTTCTCGTAAGCGTTTACATCAGTATCCAAACTTCCTGGTGTCCTTTATGAACACGATACGAGGCGTCCTGTTTGGATAGTGACCAGGTGGGCGTGCGTGAGATCACATAAGCTTGCAACAGCAGACACAGACATACAACACACTCACCGCTAGATCCAAGGATCTTTTTAACACGTTGCCTGCGACTGGCAGCATGGCGAGCTCTCCCTCACTGCGTTTCAAAGAAATTGTTGTCATTTCAGTGCGGCTCAAGCCAATACATTGACAATTTCTATACATCTAATCCACTTGCTGATTACCTTCTTTCACATAAAACATATTTGTGTGGTACAGTGCATGCCTCCCGTAAAGGGCTTCCAAAGGAAATGACCAAAGCCAAAATCAAGAAAGGTGATATAGCTTCTCTTGAAAATGGTAAAGTCATCAAGGTCTTCAATTGAAAAGATAAAATAAATGTATTAATTTTATCAACAGTTCCTGAGCATGATGACAAACTAATTGCAACAGGCAAAGTTTCAAAGAAAGGAGAAGAAAAAAAAACCTCAGTGTGTAATGGATTACAATAAAGCAAAGAAAGGAGTTGATCTTTCAGATCAAATGTCATCATATTACACATCTTGAGAAAAAACAGAAAATGGTATAAAAAAGTTGCATTGGAATTCCTCACAGGAGCTTGTGAATTGAATGCTCTCATTGTTTTCAACAAATATCATTCAAACAAAAAATGGATCCTATTGCAATTCAAGGAGTCAATCATCCTTTCACTTCTACGTGATGGTCCATTTGAAAAAGTAAGACCAGGCAAAAATGTTCAAGCAATGTCATTCCCTCAGGTGCACAGCATTTCTTATCAGAAGCTGAAGGATCAAAGAGAGAATCTCGAAAAAAAATGTGCAGGGTGTTATGAAATAATATCCACAAATGAAGCAAAGAAAGCATCAACTTTTTGCAGCTCATGTGATGGTAAGCCTTACCTATGTCTGTCATGCTTTGAAACTAAGCATTCAAAGTAAATTATGGAAAAATGTAGCAGGTATTTTTTTCAGTTACCTATGTTTTGTTGCATTACTTATGTTTATATGATATGCAACTTATGAGGGTCACCAATGGTTGCTTTGTTATAGTTTGTCCAATTGATATCAGGAAAATTATGAAAAGAATTAAAAATATCATTGAAGTTTATCAAGGAAAGTCCATTTGTGATATCTCAGTTTGATTTATTTGTTATACAAAAGTTTTATGTTCTTCTGAAGGAAAAAAATGGAAGATAATATAGTTTTCTTACATGTATTAGAAAAAAAATATGGAAACAAGAAGAGTAATTTTAATTTAATTTTCATAAATGTTAAAATTTAATTAACTTCATATTATTTATCAATCAGTGTTTATTATGGCTTCCTACACCTACTGACTATTGCAATTTTACTATATAATCCAATTTCTATTAATAATAAGGTTAAAACGAGACATATGTGAAAACTGTTGTACGACCCACTGGTGGGTCGCATCGCAACAGTGGATAGAAGCTGGTGACCCACCAGTGGGTCGCATCACAGGTAACGTGTTAAGAAGGATATGTGAATCCATTCACTTTCCAACTTGTTTATCATATAATATGTTAGCAATTTAAATAGAACCAGTGCAACCTTGTCTAATACCACTTCTTATGTTTATTCATGTTTTATTTTCATTTCCATATTCTAATGTGGTTTTGTCTCCTGTGTAAGTGTCTGCTATCACATCAATTGCATTTTCATGTACTTTCTAGTCTTTTAGGTTTTCAATCTTTTTTTTTCTATCTACTGAGTCATATGCTTTTGCGAAGTCAATTGATATCACTATCAAACTTTCCTTTTTTTCATAGGTTTTTTTCTATACAGTGTTTTAGAATAATTAGGTTGTTTTCTATTCTTCCTTCTTCAGTGAAACCACTCTGATTCTCTTTTATTTCATTTGTTTTCAGATGTTGCTCTATTTTATCTTTTATAGCAGTTGACATAAATAACTTATATGATATGTTTGTTAAAGCTATTGGTCTTAATTCATTAATCTTTGGTTTATTTACTTTGGGTATCATAGCAGTTCTTGAGTTTTTCCAGTTCTTTAGAATTTCTCCACTGTTTACTATTTCATTGAAACATAATGTCATAGTGTTCATTATCTTATTATTTTCTATTAATATTTTGTGTGATGCCTCCAATTTAATCTCAAATAGGCGTACTGAATGTACCTTTTGGTTTTGTTTAGTCTGCCCTTAGATCCTGTATTCCCAAGGGGATACTGCATTATATAAATGTTTTTACTCACACATCATTCATACTTTTATACTATATGTTTATATTAAGGTTTATATTAGAATTGTTTCTCCAAACTTTCAAATCCTATGCAGTCAACCCCTCCCACCAGACAGTTTTCTATGGAAAGAAATTAGTATCATAATCTAATCACTATTAATAGCCATTAACTTGTCAAAATGCTCTCCATAGTCTAATATAATTAACCTACTTAGTTATCTTCCCACAAAACTTTGTAAAGGATGACGTAATATTGCACCATGTGATGTGATCCCACGCCCCAGGGCCTGTCCCTGAGAAAAGTCACGTAGACAAAAATGTTCCCCTATATAGTAATCCAGAGATCAGGTTCAATAGATATCTAAATGTCACTTATTTAGCGTCAAAATTAATTTCCTATAAATTGATAACTATTTCACGTCTCAATCATCAATTAATAATAAGATCAAAGGAGGAATATCCTCGAAACCCCCCCCTTCCCCCTTCTCATCTCCCGCCTTTTTCCCAGAGAGCGTCACTCGTCGTTCAACGATTGATTGTGTTTACAGGTGAGTGACATCGCTCTCGAAATCCCTCAATATTTGTGAAATTCAATGCCTCTCGCCATTATTATATAGTCCATAATCTTCCCCAATAGTCTGACAATACATGTAAACCCCTATTGAGATCTATTATAAGTGGATAATATCAATTTCCTTCTCTTAAAGAAGGACAACGTGGTTTCAAAACCGCATGGTCCCCTATTCCCTACAAAATATTTGATGGTGTACAATATATATTTTTCACGGTAATTTCTATGTTATTGTGACTGTGTATTAACTTCTGAGTTAAGGAAGTGAATTATACTGACTCGTCGTTCAACGTCGATTGTGTTTACAGGGAAAGAATGCCTCCACGACAGTTACACCAATTTCTCATTTACTTTCTTTTGTTTTTGTAGTTAAATGAACGGCTAGAAAGCCACTGCCAAATTTCCAAGTTAAGCTTTAGGAAACTATGTGTCACGTAAGACGGTCTGATAGACCCAGCCCATGTATTCAGGAATAGGAATCGCGTATTCCTACTTAGTGAGGAAGAGTTATACTATGTATGCATAAACAGAAACATTGAGATCACCTTACTTTCGGAAATCCCCTGAGAAAAGGTTCTTTAACTGTTCTCAGGCCCAGTTACAAAATTATAACATTTTTAAGGTGATATTTTTTCAGGGAAGGGAGTCAAGGGTATAATGTGTAATGTGTGAAGAGCTTGGTATCTCGAGGTGAGATATGTATTGCCAACTCTGTATTTATTTTCTTTTTGAGGAAGGTGAAGTTTTTCTGCCATGAGCCATTAAGTTGTCTGATACTATAACTAAGCCGTGTTTCTAAGACTCAGTGATCAGCCTGTGATATTCAAAGTATACATTAAATAAATAACTCAAGAAAAATCTGAGAAAGTTATTCTGTGTTAATACTAACCTTCCGTTGGTGTGGTAAGGTTAAAGTGGGAAGTGCTCAACACTCTTGAAAAAGGATATGAAACAAATCCACGAATCCATGTGCCTTATTGAAACTCAGTCCACTCTACCAAATAACTAAATTGTTAAATCAGTTCCCCTTTTCTTTTCATTGGTCACCTATATTTCCCTGGTAGTAATTATTTTCTCTTTCGAATATTTTAACTTCCCTTTAGGAAGAAATTAAATTCCCTGAGAATCCCCTAATTCTCATTAAACCTTTGGGGGTGGTGGCAGCTTTCTTTTCTTAATATTCAGGGAAATATCCAACATCAGGGACCATTAATTAATATAATTAATCAAAGTAAATATCTTTTTAATTGCCATGAGAGTTCCCCATTCGAAGTTAATTTAATGACAAGGCACCACACTGGTGGTCCTTCAGCAGTGAAGTGAAAGTAAAATAAATTAATTAAATAAAGAATAGAAGAACAACAATTAACAACAATAATAAATAAATAAAATAACGCCCCCGTCCCCCCCCCGGGCACCACACTGGTGGCAGCGGTGGGATTCAAAGTGTTTCGAGCACTGCCTAACATTACCACAACAAGGGAGAATGTGAAAAATTTCAGTGGTGGGTCATAGTCAAATTCCAAACAAGTTAGTAGTGGAAAATACAGAAATAAGAATATTCCGAGCACCTGGAGGTAGAGCAGACAATTTCAATAATGATACCCGAATGAATGAAGTGCTAAACTGGGAACATGACCTATGTATACTTTGGATAGGCAGTAATGATATTGACCAGGAATCAAATCCTAAAGACATTGTAGAGAACATTAGCCAAATAATAGAGTCTATTGAACAAGACTGCCAAGCAGTAGTATGGGTATGTTTAATAGAACCCAGATTCTACCCCAATGAAGAATTCATGTCCCATCAGGATTATAGGAAAGTACAAAGGGCCATAAATAAAAAATTACAAAAACACCTGCCCAATCAACAAATCCATTTCAACAGTGAGTTCTGGGTAGAGAACCTATCAGAGGATGGAATTCATTGGAATCAAGAAGGTAAACAAAGAGTAAAAAGCAAACTCAGAAAAACCATAAGAAATTTCATGGATGGGGAAGAGTCAGATTAGATTAAAGTTAGATTAAGGTACAAACTGACCCAGCATCCCTAGCCAAAATGGATTATGAAGAAAGAGAAGGGGAGACAGTAGAGGGCAGTTGGAATCTTGAAAACTCCAAAATCATGAGAGGGGAAATCGAAGAATTAAAGAATGTGGTACGTCAACAGGCCGCGGTGATAGAGAGAATAGGGAGTCGCGTCATCAAGCAGGAAGAGACCCTTGCCTCACCTGTAGTTAGTCGCCCCCCAGTAACCAAACCGAGAGACATCCCCATGCTCGAACTAAACCACCTGGAGGGCCTAGAGGCTTCAACACGCCTCCAAATGTTTATTGAATTGATAGAACAGGCCACACCCGAGGATGCCTCCCGAATCCAAGTCGCCAAAAGCAGGTTAGGATCAGAAATAGTCATGCTCGTACATAACCACCAACGAAAACGGCCGAACCTTTCATGGAGTAATTTTTGTCAGCTATTAAAAAATGAGTTTGCTGTAGATGTGAATCTAGACCGAGCGTGGCAGGATTTAGAAAATGAATTTTATGACTGGGGAGAGAGCCCACAAGTCTTTTGTAATAGAACCATTTGCAAATACGCCACTTTAGAGTCTAAATTTCCAAATGAAAAATTCCCTGATAGAAACAAATACCTAAAACGAAAGGTATGGCAAGGTCTACCACGAGATCTCAAAGATAAATTGGAAGGTTTCTTAGATGAAGCCTACCCCCTAAATAAATTCCTGGACAGAGTTGAGTACCAAAGACAACTTTTCTTGGAAACACAAACCCCATCTGTACAGCAGGTGTCCAGAGAAAATGAAAAGTCAGTCAGACCAAAAGTCACCCAACCCCTAACTTCTGCCCCAGCCCCCTCCCCAGAGTCAGAAAGCAAGTCCGAGATAGAAGATCTCAAGGAACAGATGAAGGCCCTGGCAACTCAATTAAGCCAGCTCAAATCAATTAGCCCACCCAGTCAATACCATCAGTATCAGTCCCTTACTCCTTCTGGACGGTCATGGTCCTCCCCAAAGCCCAAAGTATTCTACCCTTATTGTCGTTCTCACACTCACAACCTGAGAGAATGTGCCTCAGCTCCCCACGATGGGTCGTGCTTTGACTGCCGACGCATGAATTGCAGAAGGGGAAATGCCAATTGCCCAGGGAGAATTAACCAGAATCATAGCTGAGTAACTCAGGCCCCCGCCTCTCCTATAATTCAACTATCAGTAAACAATAAATTAGTGTCAGCTTTGGTAGATACTGGTAGTAGTTATACTTTAATGAAAGAATCCACCAGAAGTAAATTAGGTTGTGAACTCCACCAGAAAAGAAAATTCCCTTGTCTCCAAGGAGTAACAGGAACACCCCTCAGAATACTAGGTTCAGTGTTAGTGGAAGTAGGTATTGGGCTGCAAACGGTAGTAAAGAAATGGGTCCCAGTGGTTCCAAACAGCTATTTGCAAGCAGATATGTTGCTGGGAACTGACATCCTATTCCATTCCTCATTCATATGGGATCCTGAGAAGAAGTTATTTCATTGGGGAAAGGCTCCTTATGCCGTCCACCAAATTCGACCCCGGAAAAGTGCAGTCCGTAACGTAACTCAACTTCCTCCCCCAGTAATATCATTAAAACTTGAGAACCAATTGCATAATCCCAAAGAAATTCGGCTAGATCCATATCAAACCAAATTCATTCCCCTAACGGTTGCAGAAGAAACTGGTACCACCCTCATAGTACACCCACAAGGAAAACCCTCCAGTAACTGTCACCCCTTTTGTGTTAACGTAAATGATGATCAAACTATTCCCTGCCCAGTAACTAACAACACCAAAGTACCCAAAATTTTTTAAAATAGGCACCCTTTTTGGCTGGTATGAGAAGGGCGAAGTAAATTCACCTTCAGTACATCACATTCAAAATGACCTCCTTCCCCATTCCGACCAACCTAGTATTCCTGGAGGACGTAAAGAAAAGTTAAATCACCTATTATCTAAATTACCCATGTCCCATTTAAGGAAAACACAAAAAGCAGAATTAAATAAAGTCATCTTAGCCCATGATCAGCTATTTTTGCTGGAAGAGGGAGAATTGGGAACCCTTAATGTCCCCCCTGTGGAGATTCAGTTGACAGATGACAGTCCTGTGAGGGCCCCTATGTACCGGTATCCTGAAGCCTCAAAGGAAATAATTAGCCAAATGCTAGAAGATATGGAAGCCCGGGAAATTATAGAAAAATCGACTGCTGCATGGCTCAGCCCGATTGTATTAGTAAGCAAATCAGATGGCTCTAAGAGGATGTGTCTCGATTACAGAAAAGTAAATACTCATTTAGCCACTGACATTTATCCTCTCCCAAGGTTGGACGAATTAGTCGAGCAAGCCTCGGGCCAGGCTTTCTATACCACCCTGGATCTTAAGGAAGCCTACTTCCAAGTTACCATCAAAGACAGTTCTCGAGACATTACCACCTTTAGTGATGGAATATCATTATATCGCTTCCGCAGACTCCCGTTTGGATTGTCCTGCTCGCCAGCCATCTTCTCTCGACAAATGGCCTCAATCTTAACTCCTTTATTGAAGGAGGGATGGGTTAGAAATTATCTGGATGACATAATCTTGTGGGCCCCTGATTTTTCCACCATGTTAACTAGAGTCCAAAAGATCTTTCAGACCCTAGAGGAAAGTGGCATCAAATTAAATTTGAGCAAATGCACTTTTGGAGAGGCAGAAGTAAAATTTTTGGGCCATTTGGTCTCTAAAGAAGGATGTAAACCTGACCCTAAAAATGTCGAAGCCATCAAAAAAATGCCTCCTCCCAACACAGTTAAAGGAGTCCGACGATACTTAGGAATGTGTTCTTTCTATCGTAAACACATCCAAAATTTTGCCAAATTAGCAGCCCCCCTAAACAACCTCACAAAAAAGAATACTAAATTTAATTGGACAAAAGAATGCCAACACTCCTTTACCACCCTAAAACAAATACTCAGTGATGCCCCAGTGTTAGTTAAGGCAGAATTAACACAACCATTTATAGTCACCACGGATGCTAGCAATACTCATGTTGGAGGTGTCCTCAGCCAGATTCAAGTAGATGGAAGTAACAAGCCCATCGGTTACTTCTCAAAAAAATTAAACCCCACTGAGTCTAGATATTCAGCCACTGATCGAGAAGCCTTAGGAGTAGTGTTAACATGCAGAAATTTTCATCATTATTTATGGGGAACAAAATTTAGCATTTTTACTGACCACCAACCATTAACTAGTATTTTCAAGAGGAAAACCAAAAGCCCCCGAATGAGCAGGTGGATACTGGAAATGAGGGAATATACTTACGACATTAAGTATCTAAAAGGGAAACAAAATGTGGTGGCTGACAGTTTGTCAAGGCCAGTAAGAGTAGTTCGTCAGATAACCGAGCCCAGAAATTATTTAGGACTAAGTCTAACAGCCATAGCCGAAGCCCAAAGAGAAGATGAGAGATGGAAAGAACTAGCAGAATATTTAGAAGGGGGAAAACTACCTACAAAATTATACCCTAAAGTCATCTTAGATCAGTTTGTGGTAGAAGAAAAAGTCTTGTATTTTATTAAAGAAAAAGTAGATGGCACCCTTCACTATTGCTTGGTAGTTCCTCAACCACTCAAACAGAAAGCTTTAGAATTTGCCCATGTAGTTTCTGGACATTTCGGGCAAAAGAAAACAATAGCCAAGGCAGAAGAATTTTTCTATTGGGCCAACCTGAAATCTGAAGTTAACCAGTATGTAAAAAATTGCCTCACTTGCCAACAGTTTAAGGGTACCACAGGATTGCAACAGAAATGGCAAGAATTACCATCAGTATCACAATCATTAGAAAGATTAGGCATTGATCTTACTGATATGACCGCAGGGACACATGGTTATCGATATGTCTTAACAGTAGTGGATCATTTCAGTAGGTTCGTGAAATTATACCCACTTAAAACAAAACACACACACACTGTCGTGGAGAGCATGGAGCAGTACCTCGCAGACTTCGGCACCCCCCAGTCTGTGGTCCACGACAACGGGTTGGAGTTTGTGTCCCGGCAGTTCCAAGACCTCTGCCGGAGGCATCGTATTGCCAACTGCCATACAACCCCATATCATCCCCGAGGGAACAGCACCACGGAGAGGCTCCATTCATCCCTCAAGACGGTACTGGCTATCCTATGTGCAGGGTACCCACTCAAGTGGCCGCAGTATCTGGCGTCCTGCCAGACAGTACTCAACCATGCTGTGCACTCTTCAACGGTCGTCCAGCCTTTCTTCACCTTCTTTGGACGCCATGCCCCTCGTCAAGTGGATTCCCCCCTCCCCAGTATTGCAGGAGACCCCGAAGGACTAGAGGTGGCTAAGGAGGTGATCAAACAGACCCATCTCAAACAGACACGACGGTACCGGGAAGTGGCGAACAGGAAAAGAACTAACCAAGCCGTCAGTGTTGGACAATTGGTGTGGGTCAGACAGGAAGTGACACTGCCAGGTACTAGCAGGAAACTGAACCCTAAGTGGACCGGTCCCTACAAGACTATAGAAATCATTAGGGATGGTGGTGCTTACCTGCTCGAGAACGTCTTTACCAGACAAAAGGTGCAAAGGGCGGCTGAGAAAGTGAAGCCGTATGTGGGTACCGAGGAATGGTTATTAGCCCCCTTGGAAGTGTCGTGTGCCAAGGAAAACAATGAAGAACCACTGCCTCCACGGCTTAGGAAAAAACCTCGAAGATATATCGAGGAGTGTTAGGTACAGTGGCTGGGCAGAAACAACCCCAAAGACTATGCCACCATGGGTATTAATTTTAGGATATAAAGGAACAGGTTTGGACAATTAGTGGTGCTAAGTTGCAATCCCCTTGGAGGTATGTTGTTGGTGAATCGACCCAGGTGTGACAGGTCGATAGACTATCCACCTTAATTCTCCCGGGCCTAGTTTGAGCCCTGAAGGAGTGGTGAACTTTTAAAGTAGAAGATAAGTTCACAGGATTGTGTGTAGTTCACACAATGGACTAGTTCAGGAAGCTGTAGGCCACTTTAACGTGAGGGAATCACACCTGGTAGTAGTGTGATTAGGTCTCTAAGCTACAGTCTGCCGGTGTTAGGAGGTGGAGGAGACATCAGGACGTAGCCTAAGCTCTGTCAAATGCTTCCTGTATGACCACTTGCTGCGGAAACGAATGAAGGGTGATTGAATGCAAATGTTGTGAGAAAATGAAGATGAATGACTGAGAATTTATGTTATTGTTTGTTTTGGTGTGAAAGCCAAGGGTAGGGAAGGCTCAACTTAGCTACCGAGTGTCCGGGATCTTGTACAGTTGACGAGATCATCCATACTTCTCTCATGAGTATGTGGACTGGGGTGTGCCCTACAATAATCTGAACTACAGCCAAGTAGCAGCAGTAGCCAGGCAATTGGTTTCTCAGGAACCACATATTACGTTGCCAGTGTTTTAGCCAGGAAGGGCTGCAGAAGTAGTGGAGTGGTGGGGAAGGTCGAATGAATGTTAGACTGATGGAAAACCAAGGTGGGTTGTAGCCTTAGTGACCACTAAACCAGTTCCTAAATTGTAAAACTGTTAGGATGTAATTTTTTATTATTAGTGAGTAAAAACATTTCACCCGGAGGGAAAAGTCGTGTGATGCCTCCAATTTAATCTCAAATAGGCGTACTGAATGTACCTTTTGGTTTTGTTTAGTCTGCCCTTAGATCCTGTATTCCCAAGGGGATACTGCATTATATAAATGTTTTTACTCACACATCATTCATACTTTTATACTATATGTTTATATTAAGGTTTATATTAGAATTGTTTCTCCAAACTTTCAAATCCTATGCAGTCAACCCCTCCCACCAGACAGTTTTCTATGGAAAGAAATTAGTATCATAATCTAATCACTATTAATAGCCATTAACTTGTCAAAATGCTCTCCATAGTCTAATATAATTAACCTACTTAGTTATCTTCCCACAAAACTTTGTAAAGGATGACGTAATATTGCACCATGTGATGTGATCCCACGCCCCAGGGCCTGTCCCTGAGAAAAGTCACGTAGACAAAAATGTTCCCCTATATAGTAATCCAGAGATCAGGTTCAATAGATATCTAAATGTCACTTATTTAGCGTCAAAATTAATTTCCTATAAATTGATAACTATTTCACGTCTCAATCATCAATTAATAATAAGATCAAAGGAGGAATATCCTCGAAACCCCCCCCTTCCCCCTTCTCATCTCCCGCCTTTTTCCCAGAGAGCGTCACTCGTCGTTCAACGATTGATTGTGTTTACAGGTGAGTGACATCGCTCTCGAAATCCCTCAATATTTGTGAAATTCAATGCCTCTCGCCATTATTATATAGTCCATAATCTTCCCCAATAGTCTGACAATACATGTAAACCCCTATTGAGATCTATTATAAGTGGATAATATCAATTTCCTTCTCTTAAAGAAGGACAACGTGGTTTCAAAACCGCATGGTCCCCTATTCCCTACAAAATATTTGATGATGTACAATATATATTTTTCACGGTAATTTCTATGTTATTGTGACTGTGTATTAACTTCTGAGTTAAGGAAGTGAATTATACTGACTCGTCGTTCAACGTCGATTGTGTTTACAGGGAAAGAATGCCTCCACGACAGTTACACCAATTTCTCATTTACTTTCTTTTGTTTTTGTAGTTAAATGAACGGCTAGAAAGCCACTGCCAAATTTCCAAGTTAAGCTTTAGGAAACTATGTGTCACGTAAGACGGTCTGATAGACCCAGCCCATGTATTCAGGAATAGGAATCGCGTATTCCTACTTAGTGAGGAAGAGTTATACTATGTATGCATAAACAGAAACATTGAGATCACCTTACTTTCGGAAATCCCCTGAGAAAAGGTTCTTTAATTGTTCTCAGGCCCAGTTACAAAATTATAACATTTTTAAGGTGATATTTTTTAGGGAAGGGAGTCAAGGGTATAATGTGTAATGTGTGAAGAGCTTGGTATCTCGAGGTGAGATATGTATTTCCAACTCTGTATTTATTTTCTTTTTGAGGAAGGTGAAGTTTTTCTGCCATGAGCCATTAAGTTGTCTGATACTATAACTAAGCCGTGTTTCTAAGACTCAGTGATCAGCCTGTGATATTCAAAGTATACATTAAATAAATAACTCAAGAAAAATCTGAGAAAGTGATTCTGTGTTAATATTAACCTTCCGTTGGTGTGGTAAGGTTAAAGTGGGAAGTGCTCAACACTCTTGAAAAAGGATATGAAACAAATCCACGAATCCATGTGCCTTATTGAAACTCAGTCCACTCTACCAAATAACTAAATTGTTAAATCAGTTCCCCTTTTCTTTTCATTGGTCACCTATATTTCCCTGGTAGTAATTATTTTCTCTTTCGAATATTTTAACTTCCCTTTAGAAGAAATTAAATTCCCTGAGAATCCCCTAATTCTCATTAAACCTTTGGGGGTGGTGGCAGCTTTCTTTTCTTAATATTCAGGGAAATATCCAACATCAGGGACCATTAATTAATATAATTAATCAAAGTAAATATCTTTTTAATTGCCATGAGAGTTCCCCATTCGAAATTAATTTAATGACAAGGCACCACACTGGTGGTCCTTCAGCAGTGAAGTGAAAGTAAAATAAATTAATTAAATAAAGAATAGAAGAACAACAATTAACAACAATAATAAATAAATAAAATAACGCCCCCGTCCCCCCCCCCGGGCACCACATTTGTATAGTTCAGGTTTTAGTCTATCTGGTCCAGCTGACTTTTTATTCTTTAATTTCTTGATATTTTCTTTTAGTTGCCTAGTGGTTATTATTGGTTTTTCCATATGTGTTATTTCTTTCTTAATCTGGAATGCCATAAAGTGTTCAGCTGTATGTTCTGTGATTGTTATTGTTGGTTTAGTGAATACTTGCATATTATTTTCTACTAGTATTTCTATTTTAATTTTTCCTGCTCCAATTTCACTGTTTGTCCTTTTTAATTGTTGGTATTCATTCCTTTTCTCTTGGTTCCATGTCATATTTATTCTGTTTGATTGTTTATATATATATTGTAGTCCAGAATCCTTCCATCTCTGCTTTGACATTATTCTGGTCTAACTGTTCCATGTTTTCATTGTATAACTTCACTTCCTTAGTCTCTCGTCCTCTTTTCTTCCTTAACTTATTTATATTTTTCCACATCTTTTTACTTGCTTTCTCTCCTTTTGTTATTTTCAGTGTAATTTTCTTTTCATAGATAGTTATAGCTTCTTTTATTTCATATTGTACCTTTTTCTTTTGTTCAGTGTAGAGTGATTTAGTGATTTCTTTTTCTTCTATTGTCTTTGCACTTTTTGTTAGTCTATTGTAACGAGAACATTACTGTGTGTGTGTGTGTGTGTATGTGTGTCTGTGTGTGTGTGTGTGTGTGTGTGTGTGTGTTATAACGAGACATTAACGTTTGTGTACAAGGATGGTCTTAACCAGTGTATGGGTGCCTTTGCTCTTATCATAGTTAGGTGGTTATGACGTCTGTAGCTAGAGGGGGGAGATCTACCAGCGGGAGGTGACGAGGAATGGCCGCGGAGAGAGGGAGAGAGGATACAGCGAACCTTCGAGTTGCCTGGACGCGCGCTCGCCCTGACGTGCCTGCCCACCCCGGAGGAGCCGTGACAAGTCCACCCCTTGGCGTTGGGCAACACACACTCATGCCGTTGAGTCTAAGTGTGGCAACGGTGGAGCAGCGGGAAAAGCCAAGAGCGAGCTGGAGGTCTGGAGCTGCGGTGTCCGTGTGAGACGCGGCAGACGGGCGTGCAGTGGCGACTGATGGAGCATACTGGGCAACCAAAACTCAACCTCTTGTTAAGCTACAATAAAGCTCACTGGAGCAAGTGACGTTTCATTGTGCCACAAGCTATCTAGGCACCATGAGTGAAAGTGCACTTGACCTGAAACTGATCCCAGAATACGATGGCTCCAGTAAACAGTCAGTGGTGGAGTGGCTCGAAAAGCTCGAGCTTGTGTGTAAGCTTCGAGATGTCACGGATACTGCAAGTGTTATTCCGCTTCACCTCATGGGAGGTGCCTTTGCCGTGTATCTGCAAATGGCCGAGGTAGACAGAAAGGATGCCAAGAAAGTGAAGGAAGCACTGGTGACTGCTTTTGCTGTGGATCCATGTGTCGCTTATGAACAGTTCATCGCTAGGAAGCTGCACACTGGTGAGTCACCGGACGTCTTTCTGGCCGAGTTGCGACGATTGGCGTCCTTATTCGGAGGACTAAGTGATAAAGGCTTGGCTTGTGCATTTGTGTCTGGGCTCCCAGAAGGAGTTCGTCAGCCTTTGAGAGCAGGATCCAGAATGGAGACGCTGGATTTGGATCAAATTCTCGCTCGGGCCAGGGCAGTGATAAAAGACGAGTGTTCCACTGGTGCAGCAGGAGTGAGTCTCTGCGCCGGAGGATCCAGTGCTGAGCTTCGAGTAGCCGCCTCTATGCTTCGGTGCCATGTGTGCAATGGCATGAACCACGTTGCAAGGAATTGTTTGGCCCGTCCGCAAGACTACCCGGTCGGCAGGGGAGAGAAAAATAACCAACAACGGCTTATGCGAAGCAATGTGCGCTGTTACCGTTGCGGCCGTCTTGGCCACATAGTTGTTACGTGACCGGGAAATGAGCGCAGAGGGGAGGCGTCAGCGCCAGCCTCCTCTCTTGGCGAACAGTGAGCGAGGCGCTACCGTCTGCTGTGGTGTGGGTAGATGGGACACGACGCGACGTGCTGGTGGATACAGGGTGTTCGAAGTCGGTTGCCCATGTCTCCTGCTGCAAGATGTGGAGGAAAGAGGACGTCAGGATACTTACCATGAGTGGTAAGGACCACCGGTGTAAAGGTACTGGTGTGGTGCGCCTTCAACTTAGCGGCGGAGCCACTGCCGACGTCCACATGTATGTTGTGGCTTCGAAACCGCTTGGCTTCCCGTTCATACTAGGAATGAACGGCATTCTGGCTCTCGGTGGTGTGACCGTCAACGGGCAACGGGAAGTGAGTTTCGGAGTGGAGAACACCACTGTGTGTGCAGCTACCAGCAGCGTGACCACCAAGGAGTCCTTGATGACCACCATCGACGAAAAGGACTTCAGTGTCTCATACGATCCCGTGTCGAATACGTGGGTGGCTTCATGGAAGTGGGCAGAGGACGCCAAGCCGGCCGTCCTACAGAACAAAGTAAGGGAATACCATGTGCCCGGTGAAGTCAGGACTCTTTACGAGGAAGAGTTGGATAAGTGGATTAAAGATGGCTGGCTAGTTCCTTACAATGAGGACAAGTACAGCCCAGTCAAGGGTCTCGTTCCTCTAATGGCTGTAGTCCAGCAGAACAAGAGCAAGGTTCGACCTGTCATGGACTTTAGGGAGTTGAACACCTATATCAACACGTTCACGGCTGACTCGGATGTGTGCGCTGACAAGCTGCGAGAATGGCGGAGGCAGGGTGTCAGCGTAACCATGATCGACCTGAAAAAAGCTTATCTCCAGATACACATCCACGAGTCACTCTGGCCATACCAAACGGTAGAGTTGAAAGGACGTAGGTACTGCCTCACTCGCTTAGGATTCGGCTTAAACATCGCTTCGTTAGTCATGAAGGCCATGCTTAACAACAACGTGTTGTCTCGAGATCCAGATGTGAAGCGGGGCACCTCGGCCTATATTGATGACATCCTCGTGAACGAGGACATAGTTTCGAGCAGACATGTTGTGGAACTCCTTTGCAGCTACGGACTCTCAAGCAAGGCTCCTGAAAGGGTCAGCGACAGCGCGCGGGTGATGGGCCTGAGAGTCTGGGGGGAGCGAGAGAAGTTACTGTGGGCGCGTGATAACGAGTTACCCAAAGTGCCCGGTGAGCTCACAAGACGGTCCATGTTTTCCTACTGTGGGAAACTAGTGAGCCACTACCCAGTATGCGGCTGGCTGAGGGTGGCATTGATGTACATTAAGAGGAGGGCTAATCACGTCACGCAGAGTTGGGACGAGGTCATTAACGATGACAAGCTGCGAGTGTGCCTGCAGGAGACTGTGGACGAGGTTAAAAGAAGCGACCCTGTACGTGGAAGGTGGGACGATAAGGGAGACGAGGCGAGGGTGTGGGTGGATGCAAGCTCACTGGCTCTAGGTGTTGCTATCGAGGTCAGCGGATATGTGATAGAGGAGGCCAGCTGGCTACGCAACGATGACTCGAGTCACATCAATATGGCTGAGCTTGACGCGGTCTTAAAAGGATTCAACCTCGCCTTGGCCTGGCAAATGAAGAAAGTAGAACTACTGACAGACTCATCCACAATGCATCGTTGGCTTTCCAACGGTCTAACAGGAAAAGTCAGGCTGAGGACTAATGCAGCTAGTGAAATGCTGATTCAGAGGAGAATTGGCGTCGTGATGTCCCTAGTAGAGGAATGCGATCTGCAGCTGACAGTTACCCTGGTGGCGTCGGAGAACAACAGAGCTGACACATTAACACCCGTGCCGCAGCGATGGTTGAAGATGCATCAAACGGGACCAACACTACCAACACCTGTGTGCGGGGTGGCAGCTGAGCAGAGTGTTGAAGAGCTGGTGAGGGAAGTGCATCACGCCTCTGGCCATCCTGGCGTGAGAAGAACTTTATACTTTGTGAAGCGGCGTGAGCCACAAGTTACGAGGCGCCAGGTGCATGACGTTGTCGTAAACTGTCAAGTGTGCAGATCCATTGACCCAGCACCCGTCAAATGGAGGAAGGGACATCTAGGAGTGGACGGCGTGTGGCAGCGAGTTGGAATGGACATCACCCATTTTGAAGGGCGACACTACCTCACCCTGGTAGACTGTGGACCGTCACGCTTTGCGGTGTGGCGCCCACTGAGACTTCAGACCAGCTCGTGTGTCACTGAACAGCTGGAGGCAGTGTTCTGTGAACTTGGGGCACCAGAAGAGCTTTTAATGGACAACGACAGTGCTTTCCGGAGCAATCTGTTTGCCAAGTTTGCTTCAAAATGGGATTTGCGTCTACGCTTCTGAGGAGCGCACGTCCCGTCTGGAAATGGAATTGTGGAAAGATGTCACCGCACGGTCAAGGTGATTGCAGCAAGGAAGGGATGCACTGTGGCAGAAGCTGTCTACCTGTACAACCTAATGCCATGAGATGACCGCTCCCCATCCACCGCTCCAGCCAACATGCTATACAAGTACACCATCAGAGTCCGCGGGGAGGGCTTCGGTGAGGAGGCAGCAACAAAAATGAATAGCCCCTACTGTATTGGCAACGAAGTCTGGGTGAGACCACCTGGCATTAGATGTGATGGGCAATACCAAAAAGGAGTTGTAACCGGAGTGGTATCGGAACAGCTCGTCGAAGTTAATGGCGTCCCCCGCCATGTCAAGAATCTTAGGCCTCGCATCGTTTCTACATGCTCCCAAGATGAAAGCAGCTCCGCCGAGGACGACTACTAGGAACTGCTTGTCACGTTTCCGAGAGAAGAACAGGGGCAAGAACGGGAGACTGACGCTGCTTTCGGTGATGCTGATGGACCGGAGCTGAGGCACTCGGAAAGGATCCGGAGACAGAGGACATGCTCCTTGTGTAATTAGGATATCGGGGGGGGGAGTGTAACGAGAACATTACTGTGTGTGTGTGTGTTATAACGAGACATTAACGTTTGTGTACAAGGATGGTCTTAACCAGTGTGCGGGTGCCTCTGCTCTTATCATAATTAGATGGTTATGACGTCTGCAGCTAGAGGGGGGAGATCTACCAGCAGGAGGTGACGAGGAATGGCCGTGGAGAGAGGGAGAGAGGATACAGCGAACCTTTGAGTTGCCTGGACGCGCGCTCGCCCTGACGTGCCTACCCACCCCGGAGAAGCCGTGACAAGTCCATCCCTTGGCATTGGGCAACACACACTCAAGCCGTTGAGTCTAAGTGTGGCAGCGGTGGAGCAGCGGGAAAAGCCAAGAGCTAGCTGGAGGTCTGGAGCTGCGGTGTCCGTGTGAGACGCGGCGGACGGGTGTGCAGTGGCGACTGATGGAGCATACTGGGCAACCAAAACTCAACCTCTTGTTAAGCTACAATAAAACTCACTGGAGCAAGTGACGTTTCATTGTGCCACATCTATTATAATGTTTCCTCTTTTTTATTCATTAAGCCAAGGTTCTTCCATTTTTTGTCCTTCATCTGTATATTGTCTTCAAATTGTTTTCTTATTGTTTTATTATTCTGTTAAACACTTCCATGTTCCTTATCTCTCCTGTGTCTATTCTTTGCTCTATTTCCTTTACATATTCCTTCTGTTTTATAATATGGTCTCTCTTCCCACTTCCTATCGTTGTTGTTTTGGGTTGTTCCTCCCTTGATTTTTAGTTTTATTTGTATAAAGTTGTGGTCAGAGAGATCAAATATTTCCTTTTCCTCATCTATGCGCATTTCCTGGTATATGTCATAGAATTTAGTCGTAACTGTTACTTTTGGGTACTTTTATGTACAAACTTTAGTACTGTATAGCTGTATTTATACAGTGGATGACGAGTATGTCAATAATTGGGCATTAGGGAAAGAAAATAATCATTATTTTCTTGAAGTAAAAGGGTGTTTGTTGGGGAGTTGAAGTCCCGAACAGTGCTGTGCTCGAGACGAGCGGGGTGGTTATGTAGGGAGACCAAGGAATGAGGTTAGTTGGGAAGCAGTGACGGTGGTGTGAACACGGGAGGTCTGGCTATGAAGGGACAACTGCGGGGAGCAGTCTGATGGTCTGAGGTGGTTATAGTTGGGACTCCACCGCTGTGGTTTGACTGGTGCAGGTGTGATGGAATGGTAGTGGTGTTTGTCTGGTGGTTGTCGCCATTGTAAGTGTTGTTGGTGTTGTTGTTGTTGTTGTTGTTGAGCTGTTGTTTGTGTCATGTGTCAAGTGTGGAGCATTCAGTGTATGAGGATCGTTGGACAAACAGTGAAGACTGCAATGTAAAGGTGATTATCATATAATAACACTCAAGCTGCTTGTATAACTATCAATTTTGGTAGCAGAGCGTAGTTGTGTGCGTCCGAGTGGGTGAACGGTAGTTAAAGGTCCATGGCCAGGTGTTTATTGCATTATGGCATCGGTGATTAAGAACCCTCCCTTGTTAAGTGACTTGGAGAACTATGAACGATGGAGGGAAGACTTGTTAATGTGAAAAGAGGTTACAGATTTGAGCAGTAACAAGCAGGCCCTGGCAGTACATCTTATCCTAAAGGGTCAAGCAAGGGAAGTAGCAAATCAAGTATCTACTGATGATAAAAAGAAAGACAATGGCTTGGAAATTCTCATCAAAAAGTTAGACGAAGCTTTTCTAAAGGAACCTGAGAGAAGAAAGTATATGATCTATCAAGACTTTGAGGAGTGTGTTCGAACTGACGGGGTGCCTATTTGTGATTTTATGAGAGAATTTGACATGAAGTATTTCAGGATGAAAGAACAAGGTATGGTGCTGCCAGATGAAGTACTTGCATTTAGACTAATCAAGAACTGTAGGTTAACAGATGTACAAAAGGACCAAGTAATGGCATCAACAAAACCATTATCATTTACCGAGGTAAGAGCCACTTTGAAACGCATGTTTGAGTCAACTGCAGGAACAAACAGTGACCTGAACCAAGTCCAGAATCAGATCAAAGTGGAACCTGTATACCTAATGAAAAACATGGATCAAGACATGCTGAGGAGTAGAAGAACAGCCTTAGAAAGAGAGTTAAAAGAAGTGACATCAAGAATGGAAGAAGTACATGACAGAGGAACAGAAGGGGATATTCAGGAAGACGTTATGTGGACAACTAGCTACACAAACCGCAGAGGTTATGGAAGAAGTGGCAACAACAGATACAATAGGTATGGAAGGTATTCAAGGAAAAGTTGGAGGAGAAGTGGATATGATAATGGCTGCTTTGAGTGTGGAGCAAGAGATCATTGGGTAAGAAACTGTAATAAAGTTAAGGACGACAACAAAGAATTGTGATTAGATACTCTTTTGGGTGACCAGTGTAAAACTAGAAACTTAAGGAAAGAGACAATTGGTTGTGCCGTTTTGGATACTGGATGCAATGTTAATGTGTGTGGTGAATAATGGTTAAAGGAATATGAAGACATGCTTGATGTGGATGACAAAAGAAAGGTCAAACAGTATCATTCAAACAAAATGTTTAGATTTGGTGATGGCAAGACTGTCAAAGCTTACAGAAAAGTCAGGATACCTGGATATATTGATAAAGAAGAGGTATATATTGATACTGATGTTGTAGATTCAGACATACCCTTATTGTTGAGTAAGGCATTTATGAAGAACATGGGTATGGTCATGAATCTGGTTGAGGACAAAGTGACTTGGATGAAAGGTGACATTAAAACCTTAAGGATTACAAGCACAGGCCACTATGCCATCCCCATAAACAAGTGCAAAAACTTTGAGGAAGACAAGAACTTTATGAGGGATGTTTTGTACAGTTGTGGTGAAAAGGAAACTTCAAAGAAAGCCATGAAATTGCATAAACAATTTGCACATCCCTCAAAGACAAAATTACTTAAACTTATTCGTGAGGCAGGTATCAGAGACATGAATTTGGAAGAGGAACTTAGCAAGATTGAGGAGACATGCGAGACGTGTATCAAGTTTAAGAAGACTCCATCCAGGCCAGTTGTGAGTGTGCCATTAGCCAGACACTTTAATGAAGTTATTGGCATGGATCTGAAATTTTGGGGAGATAAATATTTTCTTGTGATGGTTGACTTAGCCACAAGGTACTGTAATGCATGTGTGATTACATCTAAAGTAGGAAGTGTCATTATAGATGCAGTTATGTAATATTGGATATCAATATTTGGTGCTCCAAAGAAGATCTTAACCGACAATGGAGGAGAATTTAATAATGAAAACTTCAGGAGTATGGCAGAGAATTTTAATATAGAAGTGATGTGCACGGCTGCCGAAAGTCCGTGGAGTAATGGGGTGTGCGAACGTCTAAACGCTGTGCGAACGTCTAAACTCTGTGCTTTAAAACAATGTGATGAAGATCCAGGAGGAGACTCGTTGTGGTATTGCAACAGCATTGGCTTGGGCTGTGGCCGCTAGAAACATCCTACATAATAATCATGGGTTTTCTCCCAACCAGCTGGTGTTTAGTTTTAACCCAAATCATCCCAATATTGCTGAGGACAAACTCCCAGCTCTCGAAAATGTGACATCATCCCAGATTGTTGCTAACAATTTGATGGCTTTGCACAAATCTAGGGAAGAATTTGTTAAATCTGATGCCAATGAAAGGATTAGAAGAGCATTAGCACATAACAACCATGCCATGAATGAGGAAGTGGAGTTAGGAAGTCATGTGTACTACAAGCGTGAAGGTGAGGATAGATGGCGTGGTCCTGCCAGAGTTATTGGTAAAGATGGTAAAGTTAATCTATTACGACATGGAGGTCAAGTGGTGAGGTGTCATGTGTGTAGACTGAAGAATTGTGTTGTTGCAAACAATGACAGAGATGTTCCAGTGAACACACCTGAACCACAACAAAACAGAAAAGAAGAGGTAACCAAGTCTTTAAGAGAAAAAGACTACAGCGATTACAGTGAAGATGAGTATGAGGATGACGCACACGGTGATGGTACACGCCTAGATGATGTTGAGAATGCTGAAGTTGACCATAGTGAAATGCAGCAGTGTGAAGGACAAGCAAGTGGACCTAGAATTGGGAAGAGGTATGAAGTGACACTATCAGATTCTAATGAGAAAATCAACGTTAAGATCTTAAGCAGAGCAGGTAAGGCATCAGGAAAATATAAAAACTGTTATAACTATCGTAACGAAACAAATGGACAAGAAAACTGGATGGATTTCGGGAAAGATGTGAGTGATATTAGGCTAATGGAAAAAGAAGAAGAAATTATGATCACTATATCTAATGAAGAGTCTATGGAAGCCAAAAGGAGAGAAATTGAAAACTGGAAATCAAATTATGTATTTGAAGAAGTTGATTGGGAAGGTCAAACCACTATTTCTGTAAGATGGATTGTGACCGAGAAACAAACAAAACAAGGCAATATTGTTAAGGCAAGACTAGTAGCACGAGGGTTCGAGGAAGAGCTTAAAGGAAATATTGCAACAGAAACCCCAACATGCAGTAAGGAAGCCTTGAGGATGGCCCTGATTACTATGTTAATGAAAGGATGGACATGTCACACAATAGATATAAAAGCGGCATTCCTACAAGGACAAAGGATTAACCGTGATGTGTACCTACAGCCACCTCCTGAATTCTTTGATGGAAGGATCTGGAAATTAAAGAAGACTGTGTATGGATTAAGCGATGCTGCCAGAGCTTGGTATGAAACTGTAAAAGTGCATCATAGTCAATTACACTTTGTTGTTCATTTCTTCTCCATATCACTTCTCCCACACAATCTAAGTCATCATATAGCATTGTAAGGTTAAACTTTTCCCTCCACTCTAATATCCTTCCATCTTTATTGATGTTTTGTTTACCTTTAAATCCTACATGACCATTAAAGTCTCCAAGTATGATTATTGCTTTATCCTCTAACTTGATCCTTTATCCTCTAACTTAGATGTGTTTCTATTTCTTGTTGCAGATTTCTATGTTTCTCTTCTGCACTCACTGAGAAATATACTATTATGATATGGATTTCTTTTTCCATGCAATCCTCCTTTAACATATAAAAAATCTGTTGTGATTTTCTATTTTTGTGAAACTTATTTTCTCGTTTTTCTTGTGAAAGAACATTATCCCTCCACCTTTCTTTTCTATTAGTTCTCTCATGCTTTCAAATACATTCATATCCTCTATATGTAAATTCCTTATTTTCAGTTGTGTTTCTGTTAAACACATAAGTGTATTGTGTTTTGTGTGCATTTTTGTGTAAAAGTATTTAGATGGCTGAGTGTGTAGTACTCAATATAGGCGAGGAGGTTACAGGTATGGAGGGTGGAGTGGTGAGATGTGGTTCTTGTGGAATGGAGAGACAATGTAAGGTAAGTGGATGTAAATTGTGTGAAGTGTTGGCTAGAAATGTAGCCTTAGAGGAAGAGGTTAAGGAGGTGAAAGTGTTGTTGGCACAGACGAGACAACAGTTATTAGAGATAAGGCAGGAAGCTAGCGTCAGGTCACGAGGCTCAGGTCAGAGACAAGGGGAGAATAGCTGGAGGATTGTGGGTAGGGGAGGGAAGGGGAGCATGAACCCTCCCTTATGTGAGGTGGAATTTTCTCCCCTGGGTCAGGTAGAGTGTAGCAACAAGTTTGGCTTGTTAGCTACACAGGAAGAGGAAGAGGTGGTGATAGAAGTAGGAGCAGGTGAAGGGGACAGGACACCCAAGGCGAAGATAGTGAAGAGAAAGTTAGATGGAAAGGAGGGTGGGAAGGTGAGGAAGGACAGGAAAGGGTTAGAAGGGTCGCAGGAAGTGTTAGTTCTGGGTGACTCCAGGATTAGATATTTAGACGAGACCTTCTGTGAAGCCGACAGGGAGAGGAGGATGACGTGCTGTCTTCCTGGGGCCGGAGTACAGGACGTGGTAGAGAGATACAAGAAGGTAGTGGAGGGGACAGGGAAAGAGGCGTTAGTGGTGGTTCACGTGGGCGTGAACGATGTAGGCAGGGTAAGGTCAGAGGAGCTAGTGGTTAGGTATAGGGAGCTTCTGAGGGAGATAAGGGAGAGTGGTAGGAGGTGTATAGTGTCAGGAGTGCTCCCTAGACAGGGGATTAGAGGCTGGTGGCTCTCACATGCCCTTGGCCTCAACGAGAGGTTGATGAGGATGTGTGAGGGGAATGGGGTGGGTTTTATGGATGAGTGGAGCAGGTTCTATGGGAGACAGGAGCTATTTGCCAGGGATGGAGTACACTTCAGTAGGAAGGGGGTGCAGGAGCTTAGTGAGTGTCTTGAGAGGGCAATTGGGCCATCCAGTCGGTAAAACTAAATATTAATAGAGGTAAGGGTAATAGTGACAAAGGACGGGGTAAAGAGAAACACTTTATTATGCTTACATATATGACTTTATAACATGAGGATTTGTTTACATTTGTAAGCAGCCCATATAAAGCAAAACTTGCTTTTCGGGCAACATGCTTTTGATTTTCTGTTTTAGTCGCTATTGTAATATACAAATATAAAAGTTTCATTATGTAAAACATTTTTACTCCTTATAGACATCATTATGTACATAAGATACAAAAGACCTAGTTATTACTATCAGTACTGGCCAAGTATGTATTGCTTGTAATGTTTCTTAAATGTATGCAATGTAGGTAGTTGTTGAATATTAGGCACAGAATTCCAAATTTTAGGACCAGAAAAAGCTAGAGAGTGTTGAAAGACTGACAGGTTATGCTGTGGAACACGGAGATATTCACGGGTGCGGATGGGATAATTGTGTTGTGGTAGTAAGGCTGTAGTATTTCCTCTATTAATTGATTTGTACATATATATATACCAATTTGAAATTTGTTTACATCAAAAAGTTTTAAGATATTCATGTTTTTGTATAAAGGTTGTGTATGATCAAAATAACCATGATTCGAAATAATCCTAATGATTTTCTTTTGCAAACGAAACAAGGGAAGCAAGTGAGTAGGGTAAGTGTTACACTAAATCGGTGTACAATACTGAAAATGTGGTAATACATGGGCATTGTACAGTATTTGTAAGACATTGTTTGGCATGAGGTCTTTTACTTGATAAAGTAGTGATATGTTCTTGATAATTTATGACTTAAAGTATTTATATGTGCTTTGAATGTCATCCCTTCATCAAAGGTAATGCCTAACATTTTATGTTGGTTAGTTTTTTTTAATAATATTGTTGTCATACTTTAGTGGTGGCAATGTATCTATAGTTTTGTTTGCGAATAACATGTAATATGTTTTGTTTAAGTTAATGGTTGATCTATTACTAACGCACCAATTTTGTAAATTTTCAAGCTCAGAATTAGCAGTTTCAATCATGGATATAGGGTTTTCACCAGTAATGTATAAGGTGGAGTCGTTGGCGAAAAGTGCGGCCTTAAGATGGGGAAATATTTGGGGAAGATCATTGATATAGATCAGGAATAAAATCGGGCCTAGTTCACTGCCCTGCGGAACTCCATATTGTATAATTCGAGGTAAAGATAAATTATTTAGAATCTTGGTAGACTGTGTTCTGTTGGAGAGATAATCCTTGAACCAGTTATGAATTATACCCCGAATGCCATAATGTTTTAATTTTTGCAATAATATGTCATGATTAACGGTATCGAATGCTTTACAGAAATCAATGAAAATGCCAAGTAAGGAATGTTGTGAGTCTAAGGCAGAGTAGATATTTTCAGAAAGGTTATGTAATGCATGGAAGGTACTCAAACTTTGTCGAAAACCAAACTGTTGCGGTGTTATAATAGATTTATTTTCAAGATAGTTGATTAAGTATTTTTTCATTAATTTTTCAAAGATTTTAGAGAAGGTACTGAGAAGTGATATTGGTCTGTAATTGCCAAGGTTATTTTTAGGACCATTTTTGTATATTGGGATTACTGTAGCATGCTCGATAGATTGATTGAATAATGGAATGGCTATTTGTTCATTATTAGCTTTAATTATAGACACAGGAATCTCATTGGCAGTAGATTTTTTGCTTTTTAGTGATTTTATAACAGATGTAACATCACTTGAAATAACAGGAGGGATAGACATAGATGAGGGATAGTCACCACGTAGAAACGTAACTGGATTAATAGTGGCCGGTGGAATGTTATCAAGGTTACCAGCAATATTTGTGTAATATTCATTGAATGCATCAGATATCTGTGAAGGATGTCTAAGTATTTTATTATTTAGTGAGATATAGCTTAGGTATGTTTTTTTGTGATTGTTTTTAAGTTGAATTATTGCATTCCAGGTTTTTTCTAGTATCATTCTTAAAATTTGTAAATATATTCATGTAGTAGGATTTTTTTGAGTTACTGATAATCTTATTTAACATATTGCGGTATACTTTATAATGATTTTCTGTGATAGCACCTACTTTATAGTCTTTATATAGGTTATTCTTAGTTTTAATAGACTTGATAACAGCTGCTGTTATCCATGGGTTGTGCAGTCTTTTTACAGAAATATACTTAGTTCTTAACGGAAAACTATCAATGTATAATTCATTGATTTTAGTAAGAAATGTACTGAAATTGGTATTTACATTTTGCGAAGTTAAGAGAACATTCCAATCTATATTATTAAGTTTATGGGAAAAAAAGTTGTTTAAATTGAGGAGTCATGTGTCTGAATTCAATTTTGGTGGGTTTTTCGTTTGTTAATGGAATGGAAATATTCAAGAATATTGGTAAATGGTCTGAAATGGGGAAGTGTATTATACTTGAGGTAAATTCTTTAGTGAAATTAGTAAATATATGATCAAGGAGAGATGGTTCAGACAAATTCAAGCTATCTGGAAACCTAGTTGGTCTAGCAATGTGGGGAATGAAATTTAAAGCTTGGATATTCGCAAGAAAATTGTTGGTTGGCAAGTGTGTAGTATGTTCTAATAGATTTATATTGAAGTCTCTTATAAGTACGATATTGTTGTTTCCTGCCTTGTGCTGTAATAACATATCAAGTGTGTTAGAAAATTAATTTATCGCAATGTGTTTACTGTTTGGTCTATAGACAGCACAAACTAAGAAAATAAATGTGAGTGATTATTTTAAAGGTGTTGATTTATATTTGTTCATTAGCAAAGGTTAATTCTTCAAGTTGTTCAGAGTTTAACAAATCTGAAATATATACAAAAATTCCACCTCGTGCCCATATATTTCTAACAAGATGGTAAGAGCGATAGCCTGTAATTTCATGGAGGTGTTTGTTGTCGTCAGTCAGCCAAGTTTCAGTCACTGTTAATACATCAGAAGGAGAGTAATGGCTTTTGAGAAATTATTGAATATTATCAGAGTTTTTAGATAAAGATCTAGAATTTATATGCATTATAGTGAATTTGGTCAAATTCTGAGATGAAATAGAATTGTTGTAAGTAGAGATGTCATAATATTTAGAAAGGGCGTTGATGTCTATGTGTCCATACATTTGGTTGATAATGTCCATTGTTGTATTATCATTTGTAGTGTGGTCATCTTCGAGATCATTGAATAAAGTATGGTAGAGATTGGACATACCTGGAAAAAAATAATAAACAAGACTAAATAATAGTAAGAAGAATGTAGAAAAAAAAGGGAATGCAGTTGGTATAACTGCACCGGGTGCGAAAGCATACGCAAGAACGCACTCACTCGTAAATCATAATAGAAAGATGTTGACTAACGGTTCTGCATAAAAAAAAAATAGAAACGGGAATAGTAGTAGTGGTGGTAGTAGTAGTAGCAGTAGTGGTAGTAGTACAGGTTGAACCTCCCTAATCCGAAATTCTGTAATTCGGAATAATTTGAATTTTTAATTTGGCGGGATAATTTTAATTTGCGGGGCTGCCGCTGAGACGCGTGCGGAGCTTCACCCATCGCGTGTTTACACTGTTTTTCCATAATATCTCTGTAATATTTGCCCCTAAATATGGCTCCCAAGCGACCAGGAAGTGATAGTGTTGTTAGTGAAGCTAAGAAAAAGCGCAAACACATGACACTGTCAATACAACAGAAGGTGGACCTTTTGAGGAAGCTGGATAAAGGTTACTCGGTGCGGACTGTATGCCAAGAGTACAACATTGGCATATCAACTGTGTATGACATTAAGAAGCAGAAAGACCAAATTTTAAAGTTTTACAGTGAATCAGACAGTAAGAAGATCATGGGGGTTCGTAAAACACTAAAGGAGGGGAAAAGCAGTGATTTAGACAGTGCTCTCATACAGTGGTTTAAGCTTCAGCGAAGTAATATCGTTCCTGTGTCCGGCGAGATGGTGATTGCGCAGGCAAAAATATTTCACGCAGAACTTAACCTGCAGCATGAGTGTGAATATTCTCAGGGATGGTTGCATAAATTTAAAGTAAGACATGGAATTAGTTTACATCGCATGTGTGGGGAGAAGGCAAGTGCAGATAAGGACGCAGCTGTTAAGTTTGTTGTACAGGTACAGGTACTGTAACTATCTTATTTTTTGTTCATATAATCCAGTAACATTTAGTGTACTGTACATGTATTTCAGTTTTTTTTCTCTGCAGTTTATTTGTATGTATTGTTTGCTTGTCTTGCTGTAAAATTAAACTTGTATTTTTTCAGCATGGTGTTTATTTAATGACCTTCTGTGGTTCGAAATTTTCTATAATCCGGAAAGCCTCAGGTCCCGAGGTTTCCGAATTGGGGAGGTTCAACCTGTAGTAGTAATAGTAGTAGTAGTAGTAGTAGTGATAGTAGTAGTAGTAGTAGTAGTGATAGTAGTAGTAGTAGTAGTAGTAGTAGTAGTAGAAATAGTAATAGTAGTAGTAGAAGTAGTAATAGTAGTAGTAGTAGTAGTAGTATTAATGGCGTAAGCTTCTTTCTCTACTGACGAATGCCCTCGTTCACTGTGAGAAAGAGTGCGGGAGAAGAAAGCCACAGGGTGACTGTTCTGGGTTAGAGTAGCTGCAATAGCATGGTCTGAGGCATCAGCTTCCACTGTGAATGGAGATGCAGGATCTACAGCCATTACCACTGCATTGGCAACGTCCTTCTTCAGGTTCTCAAATGCTTGCAATGCTTCTGTAGGCAGTGGAAAACCATTAGCATGTGAGAGAGAGAGAGAGAGAGAGAGAGAGAGAGAGAGAGAGAGAGAGAGAGAGAGAGAGAGGATTTTCTCTGAAAATTTTGGAATCCAGCGAGAGTAGTGTGGTACCCGGAGGGGGGGACCTGGGGAGGGTTTGTTTATTGTAGTTATTATTGATTAATTAATTTCTTCTTTATTTAATTTGTTTTACTTTCACTGCTGAAGGACCACCAGTGTGGTGCCCTGACATTAAATTAACTTCTAAAGGGGAACTATTATGCCAATTAACAAATTATTTACTTTGATTAATTATATTTATTAATGGTCCCTGATGTTGTTTATTTCCCTGCATATAAAAAAAAGAAAGCTGCCACCACCCCTAAAAGTTTAATGAGAATTAGGGGTTTCTCAGGGAATTTAATTTCTTCCTGAAAGGGAAGTTAAAATACTCGAAAAAGAAAATAATTACTACCAGGGAAATATAGGCGCCCAACAAAAAGAAGGGGGACTAACTTAACAATTTATCTAGCTGGTAGAGTGGACTGAGTTTTAATAAGGCACATGGGTACGTGGATCTGTTTCATATCCTGTTCAATAGTGTTGAGCACTTTCCCACACTTACCTTACCACACCAACGGAGGGGTTATTATAACACGAAACCACTTCTTTGGATTTAACTAGAGTTATTTATTTACTGTTGGTTGGGATGGAATATACCTTAAACATACACTAAGGCATCAGAAGCTTAACTGTTTACAACAGAGAAAACGACCATAAAAGTACACACTGAGTTGGTCTTCCTTTATCTCATTCAAAGATATCAACTCTCTTCAATACACTAAAAAAAACTTTATACCCTTGACTCCCTTCCCTAATTATGTCACCCTGTAAATGTTGCGAATTTAGTAACTGTACCTGAGAATAGTTAAGTAACCTTTTCTCAGGGAATTTTTCCTAAACTAGGGTGAAAACATTACTTTCTGGGTTCAACATTTCCGAACATATTCATCTTCCACGAACATTGGATTTCCTTCCTACCCTGAAGAACTAACAAAAAAAAATACTTTGGCCAAACTAATACGACTACATCTTAAAACAAGCCCACGTGGTTCCCTTATACAACAAAGAAAAATATCTTAGATGGGGCATAATTCACCCCGTGGTTTGACATTACTAACAAATACATAGTGGGAAATGTGTTCACTGTATAGGTGTGATGGTGGAGTCCTGTTAATGGGAAGCAGGGGTGAGGGCTTTCTGACGGAATAATTAACTTCCTTTAACTCAGAAGTTAATACCTAATCACAATAACATAGAAATTACAATGAAAAAGGTATATTGTACACCATGAAATATTATTTTGGGGGGGACAAGGGGGCCATGTGGTTTTGGAATTACGTTGTCCTTCTTTAAGGGAAGGAATTTAGTATTATCCATTTATAATGGATCTCAAAAGAGGTTTACATATATTGTCAGGCAAATGGGGAAGATTATAGGCTATATAAGAATTCTTAGAGGCACAAGATCTCACTAATATTGAGAAATTACAAGAGCGATTTTACCCACCTGTTAATGGGAAGCAGGGGTGAGGGCTTTCTGACGCGATTCCCCGGGAAAGGCGGGAATGAGAAGAGGGGGAAGGGGGATTTCGGGAATGTTCCTCCTTTGATCTTTTTACTAATTGATTATTGAAACATGAAATTGTTATCAGCTTATAGGAAATAAATTTTGACGCTAAATAAGTAACATTTTGATATCTATTGAACCTGATCTCTGGATTAATATATAGGGGGGAACGCTTGGTGTACGTGACTTCTATCACGTAGATAGACGCGTGTAGGGGCTTACGTGACATGATGTAATATCACGTATTTCTTAACAAAATTTTGTGAGAAGATAACTACGTAGGTTAATTATATTAGACTATGGAGAGCATTTTGACAAGTTAATGAATATTAATAGTGATTATAATATGATTCTAATTTCTTTCCATAGAAAACTGTCTTGGGGGGGATGACTGTATAGAACTTGAAGATTTGGGGGGACAATTCCAATATAAACAATAATATAAATATATAGTACAAAATTATAAATGATATGTGAGTAAAAACATTTATATAATGAAGTATCACCTTGGGAATACAGGTTAATCTTATAACAATAACAAAACGGAAGCACAATCAGTAATGCCTATTTGAGATCAACTTGGGGGCATCACAGTAGTGCGCAAACAATCCCATAGCTTTGCGAAGTGAAGCAGTATCCTTAGGAAGTGGAAGATTCCACAGCGGCAGCAAGCGGTCTGGATCAGGTTTAATCTCTCCGTCTTTTACTGAATACCCAAGCAAGTTTAAGGCTCTGACTTTGAAGACACTCTTGCTGTGGTTTAGAGTTAAGTTGTTTTCCTCGGCCACCTTCAAGAACCTCTTTAAATTCTGGTCATGCTCCTCTTCTATCTTATCGCACACCGTTACATTATCTACGTAAGCAAACGTACCACTTACTTTTTCTTTTCTAAGGATTTCATCAGGTACACGCTGGAAGGCTGCTACTCCATTTTTAACCCCGAATGGAATGCGATTAAATTCATAAAGTTTGCCCCCAGCTTCAAAAGCAGTGTACAGTCTTTCATCTTCTCTTATAGCAACCTGATGATAAGCACTTTTCAAATCCAAGGCACTAAACACTTTGTACCGGGCAATGTTGTTTACCATCTCGTCTATATTAGGCAAGGGATAGGTATCAAGTTCGGTGACCCGATTTATAGTCTGAGAATAGTCTATGACCATTCTCCTTTTGTGGTTCTCCCATGACGTAACTAATACTTGTGCCCTCCAAGGTGAATTACTGGGTCTTATAATACCTTCTGATAACATACGCCCAATCTCTATTTGTCATTTACATCAGGCTTTAGCCACTCTTTAAACTCCGGGTCACTTAGCCACTCTGAATTAAATCCTTGGTGATACCATGGTTTTCTTTTCTTTTTTGGAGGAGTTTTATGTCCACTAGTACTGGGGTTCTCTGGGTCACTACCACTCATTGTTACTGAGAAGGAAACCAAACGCAACTCGAAATGACTGCTGTGACAGTTCCGTCTCCCTGTAAGGTTGTGCACTGACTGCCTGACCTCCGGTACGGAAGCGGGACGCGTCCAGTGGCAGTGGGTCTTTCCGAGGAGACAGGAACGGTACGTGTTAAACACAGGTAACCGTCCAGTCATGTGTGTGCAAATACTTTATTATAGACAAATATTCCATACAATTATTAAGGCTGTTAAATACTTTCCAGATTTCAGGTGTATATTCATCTGGACTTTAAAAAATCCAAGATCCAGGCGATTCTTCTAATAAATATCTAAGAACCCAAGGTAGGAGCCGAAACCCCAAGATCTTGTATAAAAACTCAAGCTGTGGCAACCCTCACTGAGGGCCACATCCAGCACGCGAGACTGTTGTCTCACCCAAGGTTGCGGCGATGAATCGGTGCGGTACTGTCCCATGGTGGTGATGCGGAGGGTGTTACTGAGGGAGTTGTTCCAGTTTGATCGGCAGGTGCGGGAGATGAGGCGTTTAGCGGTGGAGAGAGGAAGAGGAAGCGGTGTGATGCTGTCCTGTGAGAGGGTCATCTTGGCAGCAGCATCCACAATGTCATTTCCTCGTATATTGGTGTGGGAGGGCACCCATTGGAGCTTGATCTCCCAGCCCTGGGAGTTAAGATGAAGAAGGAAGCCCTGTATGGCGTAGACGAGGGGGGGTTGCTGATGTTGGGTGCCGTGAGAGAAGGAGATGTAATGATGACAGGGAGTCTGTGTATATGACGGCCTTACCCTTGACATGGGTGGTGTCAAGGTACATGAGGGCTTGATGGAGGGCGTAGAGCTCCGCTGTTAGGACATCTGTCTCTGGGGGCAGCCTCCATGCCCTGCAGATGGATCTGTTCGGGTCGTAGATGGCTGCTGAAGTGGCTGGGGGTGTTGGGCGGTGTGAGCCATCAGTGAACAGCCTTAGGTGGTGGTGGTAGAGGGATCTGTCCAGCTCCAGGAACAGTGGAGCTGCCAAGATGGTTGAGGCAAGCTTTGGGAGGGAGGCCAGGGATGTGAAGGGCTACCATGTGTTTGAGGTCGAGCCAGGGTGGAATGGGAGAGTGTGGTCTGAGAGGTTGTGGTGGTGGTAAAGGCAGGTTGAGCGTGTTGAGTGCCTGTAAGGCCCTCACCAACTGAGGCTGTCTTGAGCTGTGGAGCCATACTGATGAATGCTGCTCCACACCTGAGTTAGTGTACAGAGTAGTTAGTGGATGTAGGTGTAGCAGACTCATGTTGCGGTATAGGTGGTGGCATAGCGTCTCTCTCCTGTGTGTGAACAGAGGCAGGATGCCGGCTTCTGCGTGAAGGGAGATGACTGGGGAGAATCTCATGGCCCTCATTGAGATCCTCAGGGCAGCATTTTGGACGGGGTCGAGCTTGGCTAGGGTGGTGGGTGCGGCTGATCCGTAGATGCTGCTACCATACATCATCTTGGCCCTGATAGTGGCGAGATAATACTTTAGGAAGACTTCTCGGTTGGCTCCCCAGCGAATTCCAGCTATCCTCTTCATGATATCTAGCCTCTTGGTGAAGAACATCTTTAGGTACTCCACGTGTCTGGCTCAGGAGAGGCGAGGGCCGTCCAGTTTTAGCCCCAGGAAGGTGTGAGTGGTGGAATAAGGGATGGTCACACCGCACAGGGTTATTGTTGGGGGACTTGGCAGCCGCTTCTGGGTAAAGCACATGATTGTGCTTTTGGAGGTGTTGATGAAGAGGCTCCAGGTTGACACCCAAGTTTGCAGGGAAGTTGTGGCTGCCTGGAGGTTAGTCTGTGCCTGGGCCAGGGTTGCTGCTCTGGTGACGATGGTGATGTCATCAGCGTACACTAGGAGATGTGAGTGTGGTGGAGTATGAAGATCTGAGAGGAGGACATTGAAGAGGAGTGGGCTAAGGATGGATCCCTGCGGCACGCCTCTTCGTATAGAGTGTGGCGGAGAAGTGGAACCCCCCACTGCGACGCGGTAAGACCTGCCAGTGAGGAAGTCCTTTATCCATGCCAGGATGTATCCAGTGATCACCATGTTGGCCAGCTTATAGAGGATCCCTTGGTGGGGTGCCGTATCGAAGGCTCCTGCTAGGTCGACAAAGAGTACCACCATGATGTGTCGCTGATGGTATGTGTCGCAGATGTGGTAGTCCAACTGTGCCAGCATGTCCATGGTGCTTCGGTGGGGGCGGAAGCCGCACTGCTCCTCCTTTAGCAGGCGCTTCTCCTCCAGCCACCAGGTGAGGCGGGTGGCCACCAAGCGTTCCATCAGCTTGCCCACACAGGAGAGGAGTGCGATGGGCCTGTAGCTTGATGGATGTGTTGGGTTCTTGCCGGGCTTCGGGATTGGTATAAGGGTGGTTTTCCAACATGTTGGAAATTCTCCTGACAGCCAGCTTAGGTTGTAGATGTTGAGGAGGTGATCCTGTAGGGAATGTGTGAGATGAGTGAGGAACTCGTAGGGAATAAGGTCAGGTCCTGGCGTTTTCCCTGCCTTTAAGGTGTTTGTGACCGCCTTGAATTCCCCACAGGTGAAGGACTGTGTGAGGTCCGGGGTCCCTGGAAGGTTAAGTGCCTCCTGGATGACTGTGCTGGGATCTTGCGGTGGTTGTATATTGGATGGGAGGCTAATTTTCTGTTGGTAGTGGGTGGCCATTAATGCTGCCTTCTGGGTGTCGTCCAGTGCTGACTGGGTGTTGTCAGTCAGCGGCATGGTGTTACGTGTTTTCTTCCCCTCCATAGCATGAAGGAAGGCTCACGTACGCTTGGTGGAAGAGGAGAACGACAGTGAGGAAGAGTGGGAGTCCCATACCTCCTTCTTAGCCCTGCTGATGGTCCTGGCACAGATGGCGTCTAGACGGCGGTATTCCTCCCCGGTTATTGTTAGTGGTGCCCTGCGCCACCTGTTCCAAGTCTGGCGACGGGACCGTACAGCCTGAACGCACTGTTCATTCCACCATGGCTTGCCCGGGCGGCGGGGTGTACAGTCCGTGGTGAGGCGGAAGCCCATTTTATCTGCCTCCTCCAGGGCGTGGTGAAATGTCTGGGCTACTTCTTCCAGAGGCAGGGGAGAGCTGTTGGGAGAGATCCTCTGGGCCGCTTCAAACTTCTGCCACTCTGAGGTGATGTTCCAGCGTGGCAGACATCCTGGACATTGTTTTGGGGAGGCATTGGGGAGGGTGGCCAGCAAGGGGAGATGATCACTTCCCATGTAGGGACCGGTGGAGAAGGTGCAACTGGTGAAGGCGGGGTCGCCGAGGAATAGGTCCAGGACGGATGGGGCAGCAGTGTGGGGGTGAAATCTGGTGGCAAGTCCTGGCGGGCTCAGCAGCGACAGGTGGAGAGAGTCCATGAGGACCTGGTGTAGTGTGTTGCCCGAGGTGTTTCTGTGAGTGGGCAATAAGGTTGGGTCCCAGTGTTGGTGGTGGGCGTTAAAGTCTCCCATGATAAGCACAGGGGGTGGTAGATGGGAGAAGTAGTGCTCGTAGTCCCGGTACGACGCCGCTCTGCCAGGATTGTAACACACTGCCACGGTGAGCCAGCCCCTCCTCAGTCTGACTCTGGCAGCGATCACCTCCAGGCGTCCGACCTGCCTTTGGGGGAGATAAAGCTGGGAGTGGACGAGTGTGTCCCTCAGGGCAAGAAGCACACCCCCACCCCGTCTTTGGTGGCGGTCCTCTCTAAAGATGGTGTACCCCGGGAGACTGAGTGAGAGGTGGGGAGGGAGCCATGTCTCACATACCCCGACCACAGATGGTAGTGTGTCGCTCAGGTACATCTGGAGCTCTTGAGTCTTCCTGGGGAGGGACCTGGCGTTCCACAGCATAAATGTGAGGGCCATTATGCGAAGATTGCAGTCAGGAGCATGGAGATAGTGGGCCACAGCTTGCTAAGTATGTCATAGACAGGTGCGCCTGACTGGTACATATGGTAAGACTCCCACAGGAGGGAAAAAATTTTGGGGATGACCTCATCTTTGGTGGGGGATGTGGTGGTAGTAGTGATTGATGGTCCGTGACGTCGGGGTTGCGGTGTTAGTGACCATGCTGGCTGGCTGTTGGATACTGGTGAGGGAGTGATGTTGCGTTGGGCTGTGTCGCCACTTGCCGTTCCACGCTTGTGTGTGGCGGGAGGATGGTGAATCTCTGCACAGGTTGTGACCTGTTGCAGATCAGTATCTGGAGCTGTGGTGAGGGAGGTTGAGAGATGCACAGCATCCCAAGGTGGTTCAAGGGGTTGTCTGCGTCAGCGGCTGCGGTGGGTCTTCGGTGGCATTGCTGCAGCGCTAAGAGTCTGAGTGTCAGAAGTGGAACCTGCAGTTGATGAAGGCAGTCCAGGTGGGACTTTAGCAGTGGCAGTAGTTGGTGTGTTTGTGGCTGAGGGTACGGCAGGGCTGGTGGAAGCGGGTACTGGGGTTGCTACAGTGTCTGCCATCTCCTCCTCCTCTGGGTCTTGTAGGGCTGTAAATCTGATGGCCATGATGATGGTTGAGTATGACAGGTCTGGCTGGACATTGCGTGGGCGGGGCCTGATGATGGTTGCAGGGGGTGAAGTGGATTGTGTCCTGTGTTGCGGCTGTAGGTTAGGGAGAGGCAAGTCTCTTAACAGTTGATTAATGTGTTGTAGGGACTTACCATCTCTTACTTGGCTGGTGTATAGGTCTTGGGCTTGCTTGTTGTGGGGGCAGTGCACAGACCTGGGACTATGTGAGCCCCGACACTGGAAACAGTGGTATGGTCTAGTGCAGGTGTAATCGGGTGTCCTGAAAGGGTGAGGGCCACTGCATCGTGCGCATCTCTCCTGTGTCCTGTAGGTGACGACGGAGTGGCCGATCTTGAGGCATTTTGGGCAGCGCAGGAGGGGCAGGATGTATGGACGTGGAAAATATACCAGCCCACTGATGGTCACCCTGGTGGGGATGGGGCCCCTAACCTTCAGGCACAAGCACTTACCGGTGGACGTTCTTCGGAGGAGACGCTGTGGGATCCAGGACATCTCGAGCACGTCTCCTCCAACCTCCTGTAGTCGTGCCACAGTTCATCCAAGGTGTTTTTCGTCGTTGAGGGGTCCCATTTTGGCGTAGTTGTAGACCTCGGCCTCCTTGTCGGCTCTCCTGCAGGTGACCTCCCGTTCTCCCAGGGTGAAGGTAGGTTTCATTAGGTCAGGTGTCTTGGGTAGGTTGTGTTCCCACACGGCCACCACCAGGGCTGACCCGTTGCCTAGGGGGCGTGTCTCTCCCTCGAAGAGGTATTTGCCCAAGGGAGAGTGCATGAGGGCAAGACTAACCTTTCTGGGGTTGGCAAAAATGCGGGAACCTTGGGTGGAGCGCAGCAGAAAAGAGGTCGTGGTGTAGTCGGTGGATGGCGTTGATGGTGGCGGCGGCGGTGGCAGCATGGTTCTCTTTGGGTCCCTCTCAGTGTCATCATTGTCTGGCGAGGATGGCCTTCCTCGTTTCCCAGCACTGCCCTGATCAGAAACGGCCTCACGGTGTCTGGTTATTATCGCGGCCGGGGACGGAGACTCAATGCTACTGTTGAAGGAGTCCTCCATGGGACAGTCATCATCACTCATGGCTAGGTCATCTCTGACGTCAGAGATGGTAGCTGGGCTCCGGCTTGCTATATTCGCTCACAGCAGCAATGTGCGGTGGTGGCCTCGGCCCCACCACAAAAATCGCCGTCTCCCATGGTAACGTGTTCCCAAGCCCAATGTGGGGTGGCAACACCTGGCAGCTGCAGCAGGATCCCAGTAGAGGCTCACAGCAGAGGCAGGGGCAGAAGCACACGTCCTCTCACTGTGATGCGATGCGATGCGATGAGTTTCAGGGGATTGCGTTTGCTACGGCCCCCCTGATGTGTTTTCTTTTGCGTTTGCTGATACCTATGTAATTTCCTTTTCCCTGTTCCTTTTTACTGTATTTTCCTTTAGACACTGTTTTCCAGTTCCTTATCTCTTATTTTCCAAAAGTTATATAGAACTTCTTTAATAAGTTCCACCTCACTCCTGTGGTTGAACTCAAATAAAATCTTTCCTATTATTTGTTCCTTGTTTTCCTGATACGGTTGTTGCAGACCCAAAATTTTCTTTCTCTCTTCCCTGTATCCTGCACAAAATAAAATAAAGTGTTCTAGATTTTCAGTTTCATCACCACAAACTGGGCATATACTATCATCTCTTAAAAATCAAACACGGTTATGTAATGGGAGGCTGTTTGTTCTGGCTTGGAAAAAATTATCGAATTTGGTCTGTTATCATACATATAATCCACTTCTCCACCCTTTTCTTTATTTTGCCGATATATTTCTAAGCTTGATTTTTGTGCCATCCCTTCTTTCCATTTCATTGTGTCCCATTCCAGCAAGCTCTTTTCTAATTCTGATCTTTTAATTTCTTCGAGTCTTCGAACACTGACTCCTAAGGTATCCAAAATGTTCATGCTGTCTTCAGACCATGTATCAGCTCTGCACACTATACTATTCCTAATTATTTTTTCTACTAATTAATTTCTTCCTCCTTTCAGTATACTTTGGATATATGTTAGTTTGCTTTTCATTATTCTCGTCTCAAATAGTGATGAACCCACTTCTCCTCGTACTCCTTCTTCAGCTATGTATTTCCTTGCCTCTAGGATCATCCTGAATACACCATTTTCTATGTTTTGCAGTTTCCTTAGCTCCTCCTTCTTATAGTCTATCACACTTGCTCCATGTAACAGCATTGGTATGACTACTGATTTCCAGTAGGTTTTCCCGATTAATATTTTGCTGCAGCTTTTAGATATAATACTGTAGGTTAAATTTGCCATCCTCTGGGCCTTTTTCAGCATTTCTTCTTTGTGTTCTCTGAAGCAGTGTTTCTGGTTGTTTATGTTGACTCCTAAGTATTTTATTTTGTCTGTCACCTTTATTCCTTCTATTTCTTCTATTTTTTCATTAACGTTATATAGTATAAAATAGCTCTTTTCTTTGTTTAGTTCTAGTCCGCAGCTTTTACTTATTTCTATTAAATCTTTAATGTTTTTCACTGCTTCTTCTTGACTTGATGACATTTGTAGCCCATCATCCGCAAAAAAAAAAAGGGTGTTAATTTTCACTTGATGATCTACATATCCATATCCATTTTTCTGTAGTTTGTCCAATATGATGTACGTTATTAATTTAAAAAGTGTTGTTGATCCAGTGCACCCCTGCCGTATTCCATTTGTGATGTTTAGTTCTATTTCTCTTTTGCTGCCTATCTTTATTCTGGTTTTGTCCTTGCTGTGGATCTCCTTTATGCATTAAATTATTTTGCTGTTGACCTTGTATTCTATCATGACCTGAATCAGCTTCTCCCTGCTTACATAGTCAAAAGCCTTTTTGAAGTCTACTGCTGCTATGTAGAGTTGCTTTCTTCGTTCATAAGTGTGCCTTATGCAGTACTGGAGTAAGTACAAATTATCTTCAATTCGCTTCCCGATGGTAAATCCTGATTGTTCTTCTTTTTTCTCTTCACAGATGTGTGTCAATTCTTTCTCTCATTATCCTCATAAATATTTTGTATGAAATGTTAGTTAGCGAGATTGGTCTTAAATCTTTGGCCTCTGGGGTCTTTACTTTTGATATCATGATTGTGTTTGATTCTATCCAGCTCTCCGTTATCTCCCCACTTTCCAGTGTCTTATTTAGGCTTATTTTCAATGCCTCCAAACACTTGTCATTTTCTTGGAAGGCTTTAAAGTATTGTGGCCTTAGGTTTTTCCTGCCTTCATTGATTTAAAACTATTCTTTATCTCTGTTATTGATATTTCTTGATGCTCCATTTTGTTGCAAAAAGTTTCTACCCTCCCCACTGCATCCATATGTTCTCTGAACAGCATAGGTACTTCCATCCTGTCTTGTCCATTCAATGTGATTTTATTCTCCTCTTTCAAGCCATTTTCGTATTCTTTTCTCTTATCTTCAGTCCATACATTTGGAATGTTGTTAGCTTCTTTTTGGTATATTTCTTTCCAAAAAATCATCATTTCTTCCTCCTTCTCTTCCTCTTGTAGTCTTTTTCCGTCTTTGTATAATTCTATACTGTCTTTTTTTTTTTTTCTTGCCCCCTCAGCTTCTTAATGTTATCCCATAATTTCTTTCCTTGGTCTTTCCCTTGTTTTATTTCCTTTGTTATTTTTTCTTCGTGTAAATATATTTCTCTTCTTATTTTATCTTGGAAATTCCTTTTTTGCTTCTCGTATTCTTTCTTCCATCTTTCTCTATCTTGATCAGTCAATGCATTCCTTCTTTTCCTATTGTATTCCTTTCTTATTGCTATCTCTTTTTTTATTTCCTTTGTCATTCATGGTGATACATTGCCATCTCTGGTACTCCTCTTCCTGTATACCCGCTTTAGCCTTTTGTCCGCTGTTCTCTTCATTATCTCTTCTAGTTTCCCTATATCCATTGTTTCTTCTTGGTTTAACTCCTCTTCCACATCCTGTATAAAGACCTGGAGTGAACTCTCGTCTTTCTTGTAGTATTTTATTTCCTTGGTCTCATTTGTGATCTTTTTCGTTCCTGGTGGCTTTTTCAGCTTGATTTCCATTAGGTTGTGGTCAGTTATGTCCATTATATCCTTGACTTCGTCAATAGTCATGTTCTTATATTCATCGTATAGTCTGGTGTTTACTAGGGCATAGTCAATCACGCTTTTTTGTCCTCTCCCTTCCCAAGTGTATAATCCTTTGCACTTTTCGTCATTGTTTAGCAGTATGAGGTTGTGTCTATTCATTAGATTTAGCATTGTGCTTCCACCTTCATCTAGTGTTTGCTTGCCAAGGAACCCCACGTGCCCATTAAAATCACCTAAGATCATGACTGGGTATTTTTGTTTCTCTTCAATAATGTTCTCTACTTCCTTTTCCATTTATCTTCTTTTCTTGTCTTCTTCTTTGTTGTCGCACGGAAAGTAGAGTAATACCATATAGAAACACAGCCTTGATGCACGGCACTTCACATATAAGATATCCCTTATTTTGGTATCTATCTCCTCTACATCCACTTCTTTTCCTTTTCTCCATAATATCCTTAACCCTCCTCCTTTTTTATCCTGCATTTTCCTCATGCTGTCAACATACATTAAATTTTCCGTGGTCTTTATCTTATCTATCTTTAGTTGTGTCTCTGTTAGGCACATTATGGTGTTGTCATCTATCAGTCTTTCCAGCTCTCCCATCTTAATATTAGTCAGACCCTATATATTAACACTTTTCACTATGATATATTCAGAGCTTTCTATCTCTACATTTCCTGTTATCTTCCTCTCTTTTTCCTCATTCTTTACTGAAAATTTCCCCTTATCAACTACCCCTTCCTTATGAACCAGCCTTTTTCTCCCTGTTCTCTTTTCTGTTTTAGCTGATCTCTAAGTTCTTTCTCTGCAGCTCTTTCCTTAAGAGTTAAGTCAGGTACAATATACACATTCCTGTAATCTTCTTTCTTGGCTTCTTTTAGTTTCTTTGCTATTTTCACAATTTCCCATTTTGTTTGCACATCAGTTAGCTTTACCAGCAACGTCCTTGGCCTTTGCACTCCTTCCCTTACATTGTGCTCTTGCTTACCATGCCTTATAGTTTCCATTATTTGTACCTCCTCAACGCCTAGTTCATTAGCAATTATGTCCATACACACTGCCTGGTCCTGTTCTTTCTTTTCTTTCATATTGAGATTATCGGTGTCTGGTTCTCTTAAATTGAATATTACCACATTTTTCTTTTTTTTTTGTTTATTCTCCCTTTCTTCCATTACTTCTATTACAGTCTTTGCTATAAATTCTTTCAAGTCTTCCTCCATTCTTTTCCATTTTGTATCAACTTGATTCAATTTTTTTGCATTTCCTCTATTTGCTTCATTATCATTCCTATGTCCTCCTTTGTTGTTGTTGTTGTTGTTGTTCTTGTTTTAGGGCTGCGAGGATCCCTTGGGAAACACTATGAGCCCTGGTGATGTCCTATGATGCTATCACAGGCGCGGTAGTTGACCTGTCCTCCGTAGGAAGGCACAGGTGAGGCGGATGACGGTGTGTTGCCGGGAGGGGTGAACGCCAGCCGCCGCCAGCAGGATGGGCAGGTCAAAGGTGTTGTTGACGTTCAGAGCGAGGAGTTGAGACTGTAGCACTACACGGTGGGAATGGAAGCGTGGACACTGCAGCAGAAAGTGTTCAATAGTCTCGGGGACGTTCCTGCACCAGGGGCAGTCAGGATCAGGGGACAGACGAAGACGGTGCAGGTGAGCTGTGAGTGTCGTGTGCCCCAAGCGGAGGCGGGTGAGGGTGACATCCAGGACACGAGATTTTTGTCGTATCCACGGCTGGAGGGAGGAGTCACTTCGGTAATGGCCCATGGAGGTGTTGCGGAGGGCATCGCCGAGCGTGTTATTCCAGGTGGAGCGGCAGACCCAGGAAATGAGGCGTGGATACGTCCAAGCGCTTGTTGCAGGAGGTTCGGAGATATTCTATGTGCCCGACCCAGGAGAAGCGAGGACCGTTCAGCCGCAGCCCCAGGAAGGTGTGCGTCTTGGAATAAGGAACTACCTGGCCACACAGTTGGAGAGTAGGTGGGGAGGGAAGTCGCTTAAGGGTGAAACACAGAAGCGTGCTTTTAGGAGCGCTGACTTTAAGACCCCAGGTAGTCATCCATTCACCGAAGGAGGTTGCCGCCTCTTGCAGGTGAGTCTGCGCCTGGGCCAAAGTTGGTGCCCGGCTGGCAATGGATATGTCGTCAGCGTAGAGAAAGAGGTGTGAGTGGGGGGAATGCGAAGGTCTGAGAGGAGGACGTTGAATAGAAGAGGGCTGAGGATGGAGCCTTGAGGAACGCCTCAGCGAATGGGATGGGAGTGTGACAAGGAGGCGCCCACCGCAACCTGATATGAGCGACCAGCAAGAAAGTTCTGGACCCAGACAAGAGTGGCCCCAATAATGCCCATGCCAGCCAGCTTGTACAGGATACCCTCATGTAGTGCTGTGTCGAAGGCTCCTTCCAGGTCAATGAAGATGGTAGTCATGACCTGGCGGTGACGGTAGGTGTCACAAACATGGTATTCCAGCTGATCCAGGACGTCCATGGTGCCTCTATGGGGGCGGAAGCCGCACTGCTCCTCCCTCAGCAAAAACTTCTCCTCCAGCCACCAAGACAGGCGTGTGGACACCAGGCGCTCCATCAGTTTTCCAATGCAGGAGAGGAGTGCAATGGGCCTATAGGAAGAGGGGAGTGTTGGATCTTTCTCCGGCTTGGGGATGGGGATGAGGACAGAGGGCTTCCAGCAGTTGGGTATCGTTTTGTCTCCCAGCTAATGTTGTATAGGAGCAAGAGGCGATCCTGTATAGGGGAGGTGAGGTGGGTGAGGAAGTCATAAGGAATGCAATCTCGTCTAGCTGCCTTACCAGCATGCAGCGTGGACAGGGCCACATCAAGTTCCCGTCAGGTGAAAGGTTGAGCGAGGTTAGGGATACCTGGGGAGGCGATGGAAATGAAGACAGCACGGTGGAGGTCCGCTGGAGGATGAAGAGAAGGGGGAAGGCCGATTCTCAGGTGGTAGTGGTGAGCCAGGGTCTCCGCCTTCTGGGAGTCATCCAACGGGAACTGGGCACCGTCTGTCAAGGGGATGGGGTGGCGTGCCTTCTTACCCTCCATAGAGAGAGGCGATGTAATGTTCCAACTCCTGTGAAGTGGCGGCGCCACCCGGGTTGTAAATCACTGCCAAGGTGAGCGAACTTCTCAGGAGGCTAACCTTGGCAGCAACGACCTCCAGGTGCCCGCCCAGCCACTGAGGAAGGGGAAGCGGGGAGTAGAGCAGTTCGTCACGGAGTGCTAGTAGGACACCCCCACCGCGGCCCTGATGACGATTCCGCCTGAAGATGGAGTAGCCCGGAAGGTTGAGCGCTAGGTGAGGGGGGAGCCAGGTCTCGCACAACCCGACCACTGAAGGAAGTGAGTCCCGCAGGTAGGTCTGGAGCTCCGCTGTCTTCCTAAGGATAGACCTGGCATTCCAGAGGAGGAAGGTGAGGGCCATCTCCTATTCAAATAGAGAGGAGATGAGAGTGGAGAGGGTGGGCCACAGATAAGTAAGGATTTCCGGCACAGGTGTACCCTTCTGGTATAGGTGGTAACCCTTCCAGAGGAGGGCGAAAAGAGAGGAGATGACCGTATCCATGGAGGAGGCGGGAGAAGCCGAACCTGCAGCTGGGTGAACAGGAGTCTGGGGTGGGGTGGAAGGCCTTGGGGCTTAGGGGGGGGGACAGAAGCATGGGGGTGGCATGTTGTAAGGCACGTCCTGATCCCTGACCATTGTGGGATTTGAGGCCGTGCGGCTGGTGGACCTCGACCTCAATGGTGGAGTAGGTGATTCCTGGGTCGGGATCTGAGGAGGTCGGGGTAGACAGTGGTGCAAGATACCCAGGCGGTCTACGAGGTCTACGTACCGGAGGGAGAGGAGTGCTACCGGGCGCAGGGGAGATGACTTGATCCTGAGGCGAGGATGCATCTGCTTCCAGGACCTCCTCCAACGGGCCGAACCTGTTCCTTGTGACTATGTTGGAAAACTGCACATCCGGGTGGACCGCCGTAGGTGGGGATTGATCGGGCTTCGTCGGTGCCAGTGAAGGTGGTGAAGGGCGCTGCCTGCGGCGGGTCAGAAGGCTAGGCATGTCAAATTCCCGCAGTTGCGTGTTGATGGCATGTAGGGGCTTCCTCTTCCGTGCCAAGTCAGCATAGAGCTGCTGAGCCTGGCAGTTGAATGGGCAGTACACAGACCTGGGCCCATGTGATCCTCCACACTGGAAGCAGTAGAAGGGTCTGGTGCAGGAGATGGTGTCACGTTGACATGGGTGAAGCCCACTGCAGCGGGAGCATCGTACCGGAGACCTGCAGGTGTTGAGGGAATGGCCGATCCGATGGCATCCAGGGCAGCGGAGCAGAGGGAGAAGGTAGAGGCGCGTCCAGTACACCAACTGGGAGATGGGCACCTTTGTGGGAAGGGTCCCCCTCACCTTCAGGCGGAGCCATTTCCCTGTGGTGGACCTGGGCAGATTGCGGGGCGGGATCCATGTAATTTCGAACACCTCACCATCATCGAAGGATCGAAAGTCATTCCGGATAGACAGCCCACAGGCTTTTGTAAATGATTTCTGTGGCCAGTATTCTATTTTAGAGACTAGATTTAACACAGAAGAGTTGCCTAACCGAGACAATGTGCTTAAGAGGAAACTTCTCGGAGGAATGACATTAGAAACCAATGAAAAATTAAGTAGTTTTCTGGAACAGACTATCCCCTTAAGGAAATTTATTGATAGGATAGAAAATGAAAGGGAATTAAGGCTATACCAGCAGTCATCCAAGGTTAATCCTGTCAAAGAAACCTCGCAGGATGAGGAGATTAAGGAGTTAAAAAGACAGGTGCAGGAGTTGACGTTAAATTTGCGTCAAGTTAACCAGCCGCAAGCATCCTGGTGTAGTTATTGTCGAACAGCTACCCACAATGCCCAGGCGTGCCGAAGTAAATCTAGGAATGGTTTATGTTATGACTGCAACAGACCTAACTGTAGGAAAGGTCATCCACTTTGTCCAGGACGAAGAGTTTGACACACGAGGCTAAATATGTCTCCAACCATCCAGTTGGCGGTAAATGGTAAAATGTTATCTGCCATATTAGACACAGGTAGCGAAATAACGTTAATTAAGAAATCCACTGTGTCTCGCCTAAATCTTGATATCAACCAGAGGCAAACCGTACCGGTTCTAGTAGGAGTAACAGGTAGTCCACTGCGGTTGTTAGGTGCAGTGCGTGTAACAATAGCCATTGGTTATCAGATGGACAGTCCTCAATGGATACCAGTAGTCCCTGATAATTATCTTGACACTAATATGCTCTTAGGAGTAGATGTGTTGAATAAAGCAACATGGAAATAGGATGCAGATAACCAAACAGTAATGTGGGGAGGTGCTACCTATCCAATAAGATCTATTCCTCCTTGTAAAATAAAGTCCAATAGGAAGATTAAACCAGCAAAAACTGTACCCGCATTCATCGCACAATCTTTGAGAGTTAGCCGCAAAATAACTATAGGTCTGTTATCCATATTGTGTAAGAGTCGATGCTGACCAACACATTCTGTGGCCCATAGCCAATGGTTCTAAGAAACTAACTACTTTAAAAGTGGGGACATATTTAGCAGATGTAAGTTTAGTAGATGACCCAGTATCAGACATGTGTGAGCACAGTTAAAGAACTGCATAATGATTTGTTGCCTACCTTAAACCAGATAACTAAAGGAGAAGGTCGGGCAGAGAAACTTAAGCAACTACTCAGGAAACAGGACTGGAATCATCTATCTCAGGAACAGCAGAAGTTAATTGATTAAATAATTTTGAAACATAACAGTTTATTCATAGTAGATCAGAATGATTTAGGTAAGATTGAAGGACCGCCAGCAGAATTAGTACTCAAAGATCCGAGGCCAGTCAGAAGTCCTCTAAAGAATTGATAGAAACTATAATTCAAGATATGTTTGAGAAGAGAGTAATTGAGCCCTCGACAGCAGCCTGGTTAAATCCAATCGTGTTGGTAAACAAACCAGATGGATCAAAACGCTTGTGTTTGGACTATAGGAAGGTAAATGAATATCTGGAGACAGACATTTATCCTTTACCTCGTCTGGAAGAATTAGTAGATGCCGCTGCTGGAAATAAATATTATGTAACCCTTGATTTGAAAGATGCATATTATCAGGTAGAATTAGCAGAAAATAGCAGAGATGTGACCACATTCAGTGAAAGTGTGGCATTATATCGTTTTACCAGGTTTCCGTTTGGTATCGTCTCGTCACCATCTTTATTTTCCCGACAGTTAGCTAGAGTTTTGACCCCGTTGAAGAAGAAAGACTATGTGCATAATTACCTGGATGATGTCATCTTATATGCTCCAGACCCTAGTAACACCCTAGTAGAACGATTTAACCAGCTATTCACAGTGTTAGCCGCTGCTGGAGTCAAGCTTAACCTGACTAAACGCATGTTTGGTCAACAATCAGTAATATACCTAGGTCACATAATATCAGAGAAAGGATGTAAACTGAATCCTAAAAGCATCAAAGCCATCATGAAAATTAATCCACCTAAGAACTTAAAAGACGTCAGGAGATATCTAGGCTTAACTGGATTCTACCGTAAGTTTATACCATTATAGTCAATTGTGCTAGACCATATTAGTAGAAGTGTTCTGAGTGTGCTGAATAATGGTTATAGAGACAACCATTTAGCTTCCTGATGTGACATTTTTTTTTTTTTTAAAGGTTTATTATGTAATAATGTACACTTATACATGGCACATATATACAAATGTACATGTTACACAAAGCGGGGAGCCCGCCGGTGTAGTAGTGAGTCAAGACATGGCGGTGTGTCCCGCGCGTGGCTTGTCTGTTACTGGTGGGTGGTGGCGGTCCTCACCACCCGTCGCCCGGCTGGGCGCGGGCGGCGATCAGCGCGGGGGGGGGTGCTGTTCGCAGCACCTTCAGCAGCACATTTGTTGGTGTGCGGCGGACCAACTGGGCCTGGCCTGGAAGACGGCTTGCAGTACCTGGTGTTTCTTGGGGCGGAGGCCCAGCACATTCCACTGCAGCACCCTCAGCGTGGGCGCCGGCGCGTGGGCTGGGTGGGCGGTGCTTTCACTCCGCACCTCCATCTTGGTTGTGGGCGTGCGGTGTGTGGAGAGGGTGTTGGGTGGGCTCCCTCGTCGTTGAAGGTGATGGTGGGGGCTGGAGGGCGCCCCCTGAGACGTCGGTGAGCATCTCTTCGTGGAGGAGTGCTTCGAGGTCCTGCTCGGTGATGGCTGCGGTGCCCTGCCGGCGGTCAAGCAGCCTCTTTACCAGTCGCACCACACACACGAGGATGACGTCTACAATGGCGTTGCCCTCTTCATTCAGTCCCTCACCGTGGCCAGAGGGTCGAGACTCTGTCGGTGGTTGGGCATTGGGCAGCGCCGTGGGCTGCTCCTCGACGAGGCGGGCGTGGTGGGCGCGGTCCCTGCGTCCCCCCCTCCTCTGTGGCTGGGGGACTAAGGAGGTGGGAGGCTGGGTGGAGGTGTGGGCGGAGTTAACGGTGGTGCGGCTGCTGGGTAATTTAAGCTTATTTACAATATAAAAAATAAAAAGTGAATTAGAGAAAATGTACAAAAAGTTAATTGCAAAACATGTATTTTATGGTAAACTTGTGTGGTCACTACACTACCCCTTGCCCAGTGACGAGCAGAGGGAGGCACGAAATTTAAATGATAGAGTCTTTTTCTGTGGTGTACTAACGACAGGTGGAACGATCACTTTGTCTGGGGTCGGTATCGTCAACGTGCTAAGAAAGTATGCGGGTTTCACTCTGTCTATCGTGATAGTGTCGTGTTTGCTGTTGCGAATTATAGTGACGCTCTTACGAGTCCTACGAATCACTTCGAACGGGCCGTCATACGGTTGCTGTAGGGGTCTTTTTACGGCATCAACACACACGAACACGTGGGAACACGCGTCTAGGTCCTGGCTGACGAAGACTTTAGCACTGGACGAGCGAGGTTGGGCTGGTTGTAAGTCACTCATCCAGGTCTTGAGGGTGGAGGCATAGTCCTGAACACTGCATTCGGGTTATGGAGTGCTGGCTAAGAGCTCGCCTGGAAGTTTCAGCGTTGCTCCATAAACTAGCTCGGCAGAAGAGTGTCCAAGGTCGGTTTTAAGGGACGACCTGATGCCAAGAAGGACTAGAGGCAGTGTTTGTGACCATTCCCCTCGTTGTTGAATTGTAGCCATTAGTGAACTCTTTAGCTGGCGGTGAAAACGTTCAACCATACCATTCGCTTGGGGATGATAGCTGGCTGTCCGGTGGCGTCAAATACCCAAAAGAGTCATGAGTTTGTTCCATAGCTCAGATTCAAACTGGCTTCCACGGTCTGAAGTGAGGTTCAGGGGAACACCGATTCGTGACACACATGTGTGTATAAGAGCACGGGCAATACTGTCCACTGTGATGTCGGTGACTAGAACTGCTTCTGGCCAGCGAGTGAAACGATCCACGCAGGTAAAGATGTAGCGGAAACCATCAGAGTAAGGTAGTGGGCCGACAACATCGATGTGGATGTGGTCGAATCTGGCAGAGGGTGGAGGGAAGGCAACAGGTGACGAACGTGTGTCGATGGACTTTGCTGGCTTGGCATTTGATGCAGGCTTTGGTCCATTCGCGTACGTCTTTGTTGATTCCCGTCCAAAGGAACTTGCAGCACATCATGTGTTGGGATGCTCGAATTTCTGGGTGATTAAGACCATGTAGGCGTTGGAACAGAGGCAGCCGATGCTTCTTTGGCACAAAAGGCCGGAGAGTGTTGGTGGAGACATCTGCATAAAATTCGATCTGCGTTCCAGGAAGTTGGAGTTTCTTGAGCGACAATGCGGGATTTTGGAGAAGCTGCTGAAGCTCGGGGTCTCCGATCTAGTCAGCGGCTATAGCGGCATAGTCGATGAGACAGGATGTTCCAACTTCAGAGATACGGGACAATGCGTCAGCAAGGGCATTATCAAGGCCTTTGACATGTCGGATGTCAGTGGTAAACTCAGAGATGTACTCGATGTGGCGTAGTTGTCGAGGAGTGTAGGGGGTCTTGTTGTTGTTGAAGAGGGGGGCGAGTGGTTTATGGTCCATATAGATGTGGAACTGGCGACCCTCGATGAAGTATCTGAATTTTTTTATGGCCTTGTAGATGGCGAGGAGCTCTCGATCAAACGCGCTGTATTTAGCCTCAGCGCTGGAGAACTTCTTGGAAAAGAAGGCGACAGGTTGCCAATCTCCGTCAGTGAACTGTTGAAGGACAGCACCAATCCCTGTACTCGATGCGTCCGTAGCAATGGAGGTAGGAGCGTCGGAAGAAGGGATGGCGAGTGTGGCAGCGTCAGCCAGAGCTTGTTTGGCGGTTGTGAAGGCTTCGTCCGCCGCTGGAGTTCACTGGAGAGTGATGGATTGACCGCGTTTGGCAGGTTTAATCATCATGTAGAGTAGCTGGAGCAGGAGTGAGCAATTCTTCACGAAAAGATTGTAGTAATTGACCATGCCCAAGAACTCCTTTAGCTGGCGTTGTGTTGATGGTTTCGGGAACTGCTGGATACACTCGCACTTGGACTGGAGTGGAGCAATGCCGGTGGAAGAGACGGTATGGCCCAAAAAGGTTAATGAAGACGCGCCAAAAACACTCTTGGCTGCGTTGATTTGAACACCATAGTCTCTAAGGCGAGTAAAGACTTGCTGGAGGTGATGGCGATGCGTCTCTTCGTCAGGGCTGGCGATAAGGAGATCGGCGATGTAGTTGAAGCAAAATTTCAGACCTCTTATGACTTCGTCAATGAAACGCTGGAAAGTCTGAGCGGCATTGCGTAACCCGAACGGCATCGTGACGTATTCAAACAAACCAAAAGGGGTAACAATGGCTGTTTTCGGGAATTCTAGGACCAAAGTACGTGTGGAAATAGTTCGTATGCATAAAGTTCGTACGCAATTGTTCGTAAGCAAATGTTCGTAAGGGATAAAGTTCGTTTGAAAAAAGTACGTACCAAAAGGTTCGTACGCTAAAGTTTGTATGCAGATGTTCGTATGGTACGTATGTACCTATGTAAAATATTCATAACGACCTAACCTAACCTGACCGATCCTAACGCGTACGAACATTTTTCTAACGAACATTGACACGACGAACATTTAACCTTACGATTTTTTTTCCATTACGATTTTTTTCCATTACGAACTTTTGACATGACGAACTTTATACCCTACGTACTTTATCCTGACGTACTTTAGGCAAACGAACTTTGTCTTACGAATTATTGCCATACGAACTTTTTCTATACGAACTTTTGTCCGGAACCCGTTTTCGGGATGTCTGCTGGGTTGACAGGAATTTGATGAAATGCCTTGATGAGGTCAATCGTGGAGAAGATCTTGCAGCCACGGAGTTGAGAAGAGAACTCTTGAACGTTTGGTATTGGGAACCGATCCATCACAGTCCGGGAATTAAGTGCTCGGTAGTCACCGCATGCCCTGATATCTCCATTCTTCTTGTCAACGATGTGTAGAGCAGATGACCAGTTGCTGGCGCTTGGATGAATGATACCTTGATCCATAAGATTTTGAAACTTAGCCTTGGCAACTTTAAAGCGGTGAGGTGCAAGACGACGGGTTTTGGCGTGAACTGGTTGACCGGTCGTCTCAATGTAGTGTTGGATGTGGTGCTTTATAGGTTCTGCAGCTGAGTAAGGTTGAGTTAGCGTTGGAAATGACTTCAGTAGTGATGAGTATGCATTTGCTCTACAAACTGCAGAAATTTCGGTGCTCTTTTCATAGACCGGGTCTGCAGATGCTGCGATGTAAGTGAGTCAAGCAGGCGGCGATTCTTGACGTCCACGAGGAGGTTGTATCGTTGTAAGAAATCGGCCCCCAAGATTGCTTGAGTGACTGCAGCAACATAGAAGGTACACTGAAAGGAGCGGCGGAGTCCCAGGTCTAGTCGTAGAGTCTGACGTTTGTACACTGGTATGATAGAACCGTTGGCAGCGTAGAGGTGAATTAGAGAAAATGTACAAAAAGTGAATTACAGAAAATGTATTTTATGGTAAACTTGCGTGGTCACTACACCATCATATGCCCGATTAGCTTTGCCGTTGACGAACTTGGCTAAGAAAAATACAGAGTTTGTATGGGATGAAGCGTGTCAAACTGCTTTTGAGAACCTGAGAGATAAATTAGTCGATGCACCCATACTAGCCAAAGCTAGGGTTGGTGAGCCATTCGTGTTAACAACTGATGCTAGCTAATCTCATGTCGGAGCTGTGTTAGGCCAGATAAGAGAAGACGGAAAAGAAGTGGCTATAGGCTATTTTTCTAAAAAGCTTAAACCCGCAGAGAAGCGTTATTCCGTCTCGGATCGAGAAGCGCTAAGTGTAGTTCTTGCTTGCCGCAATTTCTCTAATTTTCTATGGGGCACTACATTCACCATTCGTACCGATCATCAACCGCTAGTTACTATCTTCAAGCGAAAGACGAAGTCCCCACGAATGAATAGATGGATTCTAGAGATGCGTGACTACACATATAACATCTCGTATACTAAAGGCACCCATAATGTCGTCGCTGATCAATTGAGCCGGCCAGTTAAAGTTATACATCATGATCTAGAAGAGCAATGGTTAGGAAAGACACGGGATAAAATAAAAGAAATGCAAAGAGACGAACCAGTGTGGAGTTAATTAAATATTTAGAAGGAGGAGCTCTACCCAGACATCGTTATTATAAGAGTACATTAGATCAGTTTGCGGTTGAAGAGGACGTGTTGTACAAAGTGGTGCGGAAGAACGATGGAAGTTTACATAATGTATTTGTTGTCCCACAACCCTTGAGAAAGAAAGCTCTGGAGGAAGCTCATAATAAATTATCCGGTCATTTAGGCATGTATAAAACCATCAAACAGACTGAGAATTATTTTTATTGGAATAACATGCTTGCTGATATTAAGAGGTATGCGAGAGAATGCCTGGTATGTCAACAACATAAGAGCACTGCCGGACTGCAACAATTATGGCAGGAACTAGCCGCAGTTCACGCTCCCTTAGAAAGAGTGTCTGTGGATTTGCTTGATTGTGTGTCTGGATACCAAGGATATAGATATATTTTGACAGTTTTAGATCATTTTAGTAGATATGTCAAGCTATACTCACTAAAGACCAAAGGCACTGAAGAGGTGTGTGAGGCGTTCGAGCGCTATGTAAGCGACTTCGGGGTCCCCACTACTCTCCTGTGTGACAACGGAGGAGAATTCACTGCAGCAGGCTTCAAAGAGTTATGCTGGAGATACCACATACGGACTGGTTACATTACACCGTATCACCCGCAAGGAAATTCCCTGTCGCAGCGAATGCATCGTACTTGCAAAAGTATACTTCGCTCCCTCTGTCGTGGATATCCCTTGAGATGGCCGCAGTTGCTAAGAGACACACAAGTGATAATGAACACGGCCATACACACTACTAGTGATCAGACGCCCTACTTTGCTTTCTTCTCACGACATCCACCAAAGAATGTTGGAGCTACGTTGCCTCAAGTGTCGGGGGCAGCGGAAGAACGAGACCTGGCACATGAGATTCTGCAACAGACTCATCTGATCATGTCGAGAAAGTTCAGGGCAGTGGCAAAGAGGAACCGCATGAACCAGAAAGTAGAAGAAGGGTCACTTGTGTGGGTGAAAGCAGAAACTTTATTACCTGGTACCAGTCGGAAATTACAGGCCAAATGGATTGGACCTTATCGTGTGGTTGAGTGCATAAAAGACGGTAGTGCTTACCGCCTTATAAACGTATTCGATGGTGTAGAGATGCAGAGGGCTGCAGATAAAGTGAAACCGTACATAGGGGAAGAGCAGTGGATAGTACAACCTCACGAACTGTTCGTACCGGAAACTGTAGAACCAGAACCATTACTCCCGCGCAGGAGAAGACCACCCCCTCGGCTCATCGAAAAACTGTAGATGAGCGAGGCAAACAACTAATTTTTTTTTTGGTATGATATGTATTTCTTGTATCTTGTGTTTATTATGTATTTGATGCCGGAGGAACTCTGACATATAACCTGAGAGTAAGACGTCTTGTAAGAATGCAACTTTGCTCTACATAGCACTTGGCAGTTCTGTAAGTCACTTCATGATTCTAAGGGGAAATCAATTACGTTAGACGTACTACCTGATGTTACATGCAGAGTGTGTGCTATTTATTTTATTTTGTTTTGATAGAATGTATTGAATGAAAGGGCGCAGATGTACTTTAGATTGTGAACCCCCTTAAGGAGAGTGATGTCCACTTTAGCTAGGTAGGCATTGTCAGACGGCCAGTGACAGGTTTGTGGAGCTGGGGTTAGTTATGTCAGGAGCACGGTTACCTTAGACTCTCGTTTGGAGTTCAGAACCTCGTGTGGAGGATGAGAAGATGTAAAATTCAAATCGTGATGAAACGCTTTCCCTGGGGAGAATAGCTATGTAACGATCGCAAGAGTATGTAATCTACCAAGCGTTTATCACCATCTGAATTCCGTATTTGGGTTGTGCGGGATTTAGTATCCTAGTAGCCGTCAGGTGGCAGGTCGGTCAACCCCAGCCAAGGACAGCATAGACGGCTGGACGCCATATTTTGGCCTTGACCTTTGCATAGATTGGTTCTCTTTCCAAGGTTCTACTGAGACCGGGTGAAGTCCCTCATTAAGGTATAGTGACTTAGCATTTGTAGTACAAGTGTACCAAGTGTTTGTGATATGTTAGGGGCAGTGATACAAGTAGTAACAGTGAAAAGAGTGTAACATATGTTGTGTTTATTTCAGAGGGTCCCAGTGCGGGTTATTGTGTGTGTCTTCTGGCTTTATGTGAGATAGCTTGTGGTTAGAGTGTTCCTCTGCTGAGGTCGTCTTGACCCGAGAGAGGAAATTGGGAGGAGTGGTGAAATACAGAAGTTGGTAGGGTGATTAGGAGGAGTGAATGTGAGTGTGTGTGAGGTGTACACGTGTCGGTACGGCGGACACCGACACCTACAAATGTGGTATTTATCTGCGGAAAAATCTCAATACATGTGAATTAAAAGTTATTGTGGCCTTGTTACTCGTCCTCTTTTTCCACCTGAGGGGTGTGTAGCCTCATCATCTGGTAATAACCCAACAATCAGTGTTTATTTCACGTCACCGCTCAGACGTGCGCTACTACCTATATTAAGATGAGAACGGCTTAACCGCTACAATCTCATGTCCTCCTTTGACTCCTTCCTCCTATCTGTACTGTCCTGATCCGTTTTTTGTGACCACACTGTTGTGTTTATAAAATGGTTCTTGATCTTGATTCTTTTTGCAGCAAGAATGAGAGCATGCAAGTATGAGGTACTGAGGGAAGTGTGGAAGAGTGTGGCTGTCCCAAGTATCATGTGTGGTATGGATTTAATGGCTTGGAATGAGAGTGAGATAAAAAAGTTAGAGGTGGGACAAAACAAGGTAGCTAGAATGGCTCTGAATGCACCTAAGTATGCAGCAGTAGAAGCACTGAGAGGGGATATGGGGTGGAGCACTTTTAGGGAAAGGCAGATAAAAGCAACACTGAGATATAAAGTGAGATTAGAGAGAATGAATGAAGCAAGACTAGCAAGAAAGGTATACTTGTGGACTCTAGGAGATAGCAAATGGGGAAACAAATGTGGGAAAATGATAGACAAGAATAGTATGTTAGTTAGGAGGGTGCATAAACCTTTTGAGGATAGACAGAATGTTGTTGAATGGAGAATGACAGATAGAAACAGAGAGAGGGCAGAGTGGGATGAGAGAAAATGGAAAAGGTAAATAGATAGAGCAGTGAAAGCGGATAGACTTAGCGAGTGGAAAAATAGGATGGATAGAAAGAAAACTCTAAGGTGGTATAGGGAGAAAGGGGTTCCGGACAAAAGTTCGTATGGCAATAATTCGTAAGATAAAGTTCGTTTGCCTAAAGTACGTCAGGATAAAGTACGTAGGGTATAAAGTTCGTCATGGCAAAAGTTCGTAATGGAAAAAATTCGTAATGGAAAAAAAAAATCGTAAGGTTAAATCTTCGTCGTGCCAATGTTCGTTAAAAAAATGTTTGTCGCGTTAGGATCGGTTAGGTTAGGTTAGGTCGTTATGAATATTTTACATAGGTACATACGTACCATACGAATATCTGCATACGAACTTTAGCGTACGAACTTTTTGGTACGTACTTTTTTCAAACGAACTTTATCCCTTACGAACATTTGCTTACGAACAATTGCGTACGAACTTTATGCATACGAACTATTTCCATACGTACTTTGGTCCTAGAATCGGGAGAAAGAGGCCCCAAAGCATGAAGTTTGGTATGATGGTAGCCTAGGTGATGACCTTCTGTTCAGAGTGAGAGCGCAGTGTGTGGAAGTGAATGATAGGACCTATAGATGGTCAAAGGATAGGAGGAAAGAGTGTGAGATGTGTGATAGGGATGTGGATGAAACTGTGGTGCATCAGATGTTAGAATGCAAGAGGTATGAGAGAGCACGTGCAGATATGATTAGTGTTTCTGAATTAATTAGGGCATGGAATCAATGTAGTGGGTGGAAGGACTGGGTGTGAGTGGATGGTGCTGCTGTTGGGACTGAATGATGTGGCAAATGGACGAATGGTAGAGGCTGTGAAAGAATTCCTTGAAAAAGTGTGGAATGTTAGATTTAAGAAGTAATTCTGCTGAGTATTTCTTTTTTTCTGCTTTTTATTTGTATGTGTTTTCTTTCACAGGTGCTGCCGATTCAAAGGCCTGGTTTGGGGCAACTCAGACCTCCTGTGACATCAAGATCAAGTATAAAAATATTGTTTTAAGCCATTCAGTGTTGTTTATTCAATGCATACCGTTTCTATACGTTATAAAACTTTTGAGGAGGAACCAAGTTCGCTGGCAAATTTGTCGGCAAAGACGAGCATGGACCGTTCCGCCAGAACCTGACAAAATTTGCCGACAAATTTGTCGGCGCTCGCCGTCCCTGGCAAAATTGCGGACGTCGGCGAATTTGTCGGTCGTGTGACCATGAAAAATTGCCCTTGTGACCCGGGCTTAAGGGATTAAAAAATGAAGATACTGGTTAACTCTTGCATTAAGAAAATGGACAGAATAGGGCTGATAAGAAGTAGAAAGTCTTGTGCAGCGAGGCCGCGGGAGGGAAGGAGGGATGCAGTTAGCAAGTTGAGAAGAGCAGTCAGCAAAGATAGAATTTGATTAACTACTGTACGGTGTATGTGGGCTGAATACTGGGAAGGGATGTCACAAACGATGACAGCAGGGAGGGGTGGGGAGGGTGATGTCTAACGAGTTAATAGATACTTGGAAAAGGTCATTAATATGCTATACTACCCCATCTCTCCTCCTTTCACCCTTATAATTATAGCGAATAGAGATGAGAATGGTGTACTAGGTGAGAGATGCGATGCGCTCTACCTAGCGGCATTTTCAACAACTACATACGTGGTCACACAGCCTAGTGACTTATCTACATGTAATACCACTAATATTTCGACTATATTACCACTACTAATAATAATATTACTATTCTTAATATATCTTTTAACCATTTTATTTCGTGATTGAGGTGTATGGGTTCTATATATCATAATTAAAGGGAAGGTTGAGTAGTTAATTATCTTATCTAGCTACAGCTGGCAATTCATTACCCACCTTCCCTTCGCCTTCTCCTTCCTCCTTCGCCAGTTTAATTTTCGTCATGTTGCTTTTGTTAGTGTGTGTTGTGTTTCATCTGGCGTCATCTGCATCGTTATCATCTAAGTCGGTGTGATGGTGAGTGCATCTTGTTACTTGGTTTATTGGGAATGTGTTTGGTTAAGTTACGTGTGTGTGGAAGTGTTAAGGCGTTTACATGTAATGTCAAGACCTCTTGCCAAGATGCAATGACTAGGCAAATTCTGACCAAAATATCGCAAACACTTTCAATATACGAATATCTGCGTTTGCCAATGTTTTGCATCCTCTCATGTAACGAATCACAGCTCACCAACTTCAGAACTTCATCTGTGTAGACACTGAGCGAGATAATATTTCGATTAAATAAGACGAAAGTAAGACGTTCAAGACCATAACAGTTGTAGAAATAAATAAAATTTATAATATATATGTTGTTTTTTATAGAAAAGCTAACCAAAAACAAGCATAAGGCTTGAAATATATTAGGGAAGTGTTGAAAATTACGAACTGTGGGCCCTCTACGTGGGTGGGGCGAAGCGGATGTGTGTGTTTTCATGAGAAAGAATCTGGGTATATATTTCAAATAAATCAGAAGAAAGTAAGATGTTTGAGACCATTATAGTTGATCGTCTACATAAGATTTATATTATACATATTGTTTTTAATATAGAAGAACGCCAAAGACAAGCAAAAAGCTTGTAATATATTAGAGAAATGTAGAAAATAACAAGATGTGACATTCAAACATGTGTGGGTGTTGATGTTTCAATGCATTTTGTGGTTGTAGCTTCGACTTACAATTGTTCCCTTTTTCCTAATAATAAGTAAAAAGCATATCATATTGTTTACAATTATTTTCATCAAATTAAAGTAAGACATAAGATTTTTGTATATTGCACAAAAATATGTAAGTCAAAGAAAATTTAGACACTGAAGACAGATCCAATTTCGAACACAAAAATTTCACTTGGAGCGAGCGCAGATACGAAGGCCGGGCCCCGCGTCATGTGAAGACATCCAGTGCTCACACACACACACACACACACACACACACACACACACACACACACACACACACACACACACACACACACACACACACACTCACACTCTCATACACACACACTCTCATACACA